>JAXQKB010000003.1:0-149681 GCA_037042295.1 Irpex sp. Y119-03
TGGATGGGAGCTATACATGAGAAACTGAACTCTCTTGTTCACAAGGATGTTTATGAAGAGGTCTCTGTTCTACTCCAGAGGCGATAGCTACTGGAAGCTGCAGAAGGGCCGTTACGGGCGCAAGCAAGCAGGCTGCGCGTGTTATTTCGAGTCAACAACAAATTCCAAGCTCTCGGTTTTCGCAGGTGCGAGACTGACTGGAGTGTTCACGTCTGCAGCCAAGGCACCTGCAAGTCAATGTCTGCCACAAGCGTCGACGATATCCTACTTGCATCCTCTTCAGCAACGGAGTCTGACGACGTCACCGCAAAGCTGGCCAAAGCGTTCGAAATTACGGATAATGGAGAAGTCGAGTGGGTAGCTGGGCTGCAAAGCCACTCGCAACCGTGTCCGCCGCAGTATCACGCTTACGCAAGAAGCTTACACCGCTTCAATTCTCCGTGACTTCAACATGGAGACATGCAACACCACATCAACCCCGCTTCCGTCACACATCATCCTCACCACCGACTCTTGTCCGAAAACCGACGCAGAGCGAGAAGCAATGAAGTCCGTACCGTACGCCGCGCTGGTCGGCAAGGTCATGTATCTTTCAACGACCACGAGGCCCGACATCTCATAAGCCGTGCGGGAACTCGCGAAGTTCATGTCGAGCTATGGGCACGCACACTGGGCAGCCGCTGAACACCTGCTTCGGTATCTACAAGGCACACGGACCTTAGGAATCACACTCGGAAACATAGACCAGCCCTATCCTATCTTCCGTGGGTTCACCGGCTCTGACTGGGGTGCTGTGGAAGGCCGCAATTCCATCTCGGGCTAAGTGATGATGATTGGCTCGTCGCCGGTCGCATGGTGCTCGAGACAACAAGCCGTTGTGGCGCTTTCATCCAGTGAAGCGAAATATATTGCCTCCACCAACGCAGCGTGCGAGACCATGTGAATGAGACAGCCGCTGGCTGAGCTGGGGTATAAGCAGCACGACCCTACGGTCCTCTACTGTGACAACAACAGCGCTATCGCCAGTACATGACCCGTCATCTTCCACGCCCTGCCTTCCATCTTCCAGCAGCGCGGCGTTGAGGACGTACAGCTGAAGCGCCCTGAAGCTTAATTGAAGAAGCTGCCTGATCGTGCGACGCGTCTCTAGAGAGGCCAACATATCTTTGTTTCATTTGTACCCGCTGCATTTTGTGTGGACAAAAGTGGGGACATGAACGCCATATTCCTGGTGTATGACATATAAATCTGCATGCCCATGTTCAGATTTCAGCACGGTTCACATGTTATTTGTTCTTCGCCCTCGCAGATACCCAAAACTCCGAGAGGCTATGAGATATTCATTAGTCAAAGATGAATTACGATACTTGTATAGACTTCCGATGCCGTGATACTTGAGGTCTGCAAGCATATTTGCGCTGCCGTAGCGCTGACGGGGATTATGCGCATGTGTAGCCCCATCAACTTACCAAATCTGCGATCTTGGACGCCGGATACCAGGGAAGATGCCTACTGACTGGCTCACACCCAGGGTACTGAGCCTTTGTATTTCTCTGTGATTTGGTTTATTGCTCAGGTAATGTTGTGCTCGAGGGTATGCACATATTTCAGTGCGTGATAGTGCGGCTTTTGTCGCGCCTGCTGGTACTCTCGAGCTGGTGAGGGCTTGTGGACAGTCACATCCCTCAACTGGCGTCTGTCCGCGACGCAAAACTGTGTGACTGCACTTTATTCCACAAACCACCGTTTGATGTCGTAGAATGACCTTGTATAGCCAGATTTACGTTTTGTTTTCTCCGATATCTCATATAACCCCAGTGCTCGACTATCCAATGTGCTCGGTAAGCGCTAGTACACGCCTTACTTCCCAAGTAGCCGACAGGTCTCTGTATGGAAGCGGCGACTTCAACATTGGTTCTTTTGCCGACGGGCCATGCCGTTAGTTCAAAGAAACCACGATATAAGCTAGGAGATACAGCTACACTGTCTCACACTCACTCACTCACCTCCATGGCCCCATGTGCGGACCTCACGGCGCTTTGGTCGTCATCGCCCCCCGAGGATGTGCCTCGTCACAAAGTGTGCTTGGGCCCTACGGGCCAGGTTGCACTCGAGACAGCTCAGGACATTGTCCTGGGACCGCACTTGAGTAGCATGGATACTCGGTAAGTCTTAGACAGCAACAACATCTATTGAAGCTGATAAAAATCACGAGAATAGATATAAGGAGTATCTTGACATTCTAATTCGACAATATGAAGACCTTGTTTTTGTACACGGGCAGGTCCTATATCCCCCTGACATTGGCAATAAGTCGAAGCCGGAAAAGGTCACTCCGAGGCAATATATACGAAGAGGATTTTATTTGCTGGAGCAAATAGAGTGCTTAATTCAGTTTCACCTGAATCTGCTACGCCGCATATCCGATCCAAAAACTGATCACATAGCGTGGTTGCGCGCATATACGATGTGCTTGCAGCAGGAAAAGTCATTCGCTACCTTTCAGCAGAATTCAAAATCCGAGCCACTCCGTAAGTTCACTTTCTGGGGTCATTAAAGCCTGCTAACTGGATTTAATGAAGCTTGGAGGGAGTGGGCTGGCAATGATGACCTCAAGGGTTTACTCGTCACATCCTTAACCCACCCTAACAGCCCTGTAGATGGAGGGTATTGGTGCCATATTGTCAAAACTGAGCTATACGCGGGCACTAAGGTTATTTCTGGACGTCAAGTGAAGCCTCAATGCTAACCTCCTGTACTTAGTCACATCTAGATCGTCATATAGATGAACTGTTTGAGGAGTCAAGGTCTACCTCCTCAGAGGCGGAGCTGCAATCGCTCCACAACCGAACCTCGAATGTAGCATCCTTACCTGGTACGCGATTTCTACTCAGCTCTACTTCCACCTCTGACAATAAACGCAACAGACAATGTTGGAATTCTTGCTTCCGACACCGATACATCTTATTCTACAATGAACGACTTTGATATGGGCGAATGGGTTGATTTTAATGATACTACACGGTCGATATAAATATTTGAGATTGAATTCCACTCATTTTAAAGCGATCCTGAACGGAAAGCATCATTGGTTAGCCATGCCGGTAGATCTAGTTGACAGCGACAGCATTCTTAAGCCTCTGTGAAGTGCTTACTTTTGACCGTAATCCTGCACTCAGGCAGGTTTAAATAAATCAGCGACGCGCGCTAGGTAATTTGTTAACTTTGCTTGTCCGCACCTGTATGCCAGGAATATGTAAGAAATCCGGCGCTAGACGCGTGCACGAACATGAGGAATTGTCACGAGCAACGATCGAGCGACGGTAACCACGGGAAGCTTGTTCAGAGCGCGAGGTAAGTGGGATAAATGTCGCATTCCGAGCCTAGCTAATCCCCCAGACTCGTATCGTGAGTTGGCCACGACTGCGTGTCGTGCACTGCTCGGCACTGATGTGCATAAACAGCTACGCGGCACAAGGCCACGCAGAGTTGGCGATTCCTACGTTTCATCCTCCTGACCTCAACATCCGCCGGCGAGCTCTTCTGAGCTCTCCCAGTTCCTGACCGATGGCCAACTCAGGGGACAGACAGCATGTGTCGGCTTATGCCTCCCTCCAACGTGGAGGTAAACTGCTCCCCCGAAGTCTACGGCAGCGCTGAACACTCTCCGGGTACCGTCTACCTAGGCTCAGTGGGTATTCCATTGCGGCGGTTAAGCCTCCCCAGCAGAACCCAGTCAGGCACACCACGGCAGGGCTTCACGGACACCTCACTCGGTATATCCGGACAGTCTGCTTTTCAGCAGATCCCGTTTAGTCCCTCCCAGCCACTTTACTGAGTGGACAACCTAAGATGTTCATGCTAATGCCCGAGATCACAGCACCGTGCCCACCACAAAGGTAAACACCAACCACGGCCAAGATAACGAACCGATCCAAGCTACTACTCACAGGCATCAAAGTGCATCCCCCTCCTCCACCAACGAGCCCTTCTGGACTCGGCGTATAAGGAATGGTCAAGGCGACAGGCGCCGCTGGGGCGACGGTAGACGAGGGTGTTCCATGGAGGACGTTTTCCCGGGCGAACGTCTGGCGCGTCCCGTACGTTCACCCCTGTACCTTGATCTCCAAGTGCATTTGGCAAAGGGCGAGGTGCGTCAGCAGTCGAGTAGAGAGAGGCAAGCAGGATTCGAACCCAGGGCTCTCATCCCGCACGACGCGGTGGACCACTACCCCACCGTGCCCCGGCTCGCGGTGATGAACAGCGGGCTGCTGCTCAGTCTGCTTCTCAATCTTCGGTGTCTGCTTGGCCTCAACCCATCATAGCGGACACCAAGGATTGGCTTCTGCATGCGTTCCGTGACGCCACTTCCACGCATACTCTAAGCGTTTTTACCTGTGCCTGCTGTGCAGAGAGCAGCCTACTGTCCACAGAGCAGTTGATGTCTTTGGACGATCTTCCTGTTGATGTCTTAGTTTGTTCAGGTCTGCCTCCCTCTTCATTTCCTACTTTGCCTGTACTTCAACATATTCCCAACGTACCGTTGGACCCTCGTGGTGTTTTATCTGAGTCCAAACAAGTTCGTCTTTGTCGTGCGTGTTATCAGTCCCTGCGGCGTAAGCAATTGCCGGCGTGTGCGATAGCTAACAAAATGTATTTAGGTTCGGTTCCTCCGGAATTGGTTGACCTCACGCCTATTGAAGAATCCATGATCGCTTTGTGTCGTGCAAAGGCCACCATCTTCCAGCTACGCCCTTCCGGTCATGATGCTGCCAGGACGTCGGGTGACTCTGACGTTCATCTGCCAAATCTCCAACGCGGTATGAAAGGACATGTCATTATTCATCCGCAACATACTGAACATGTGGTTGACTCCCTCCCTCCTCCAATCGCCGATATAGTCAAGCCGGTGTGTATCATTTTCGTCGGCAGCTCTCCGCCATCTCGTGAGTGGCTGTTGTCGAAGGCAAAACCTTTGACGGTCAGTCGCGAACGTGTGTTGCGTGCTCTCAAATGGCTCATATTGCATAACCCACTCTATAAGGACATTCGTGTCGATCACCATGTTCTAGCGGCGATTCCTCCCGATGGCTTACTCCCTTTTATAATCTCTACTGTTCCTCCTACGTCTGCGCAAGACGCTCTTACGTCCCGTCACGATATGACTCCCGGTTTGGCTCAACTGGATCGGGATGTCGACGCTATCGCAGCCACTGATACAGCCCCTACTGTATTCCCTAGCGTTGTCATTACAGACGTTGATGGGTCCGCGCCTTCCAACGAGCTTCGGGCAGCTGCTTTTCGTCATGTCAAGGAAAGAGGTGGTGCGTTCATTGGTCTCCCTCATGATCGTGCTCCTGCTTATGAATTCTTCCATCCTTCCTTGTTCCCCAAAACATTCCCTACCTTGTTTCCTTACGGTACCGGAGGTTTTGAAGACAAGTCTCGTTCGAAGACCGTCACCATCAGACATCAAGTTCGCCACTTCCTCCGCATGACTGATCGCCGGTTTCAAGAGCATCCCTCCTTTCTCTTCATTGTATTCAACATGCTTCAACGTAGGGAGGTTCTTTTGCGTTCTAGTCTCGAATTACGCAAATCTGCCTTTCATGCTGTCGCAGAATAATTCGCGCTCATTACTCCCGAAGTATTGCAACGTGTTTGCGATCGCATGTCGTCCGAATCTCCCCCAGATGATGGTATTCCCGATGACGAGAAACGCGCTTTGCGTTTAATGAAGGAAGCCAATGTCGCTACTTCTGCTGTTCCTGGATCCTCTTTTGCAAAGCTGAACATGCGTAACCAGTTACGTGCTGCTATGATAGAGCATGGAGTGCCCAGTTTCTACGTTACCATCAACCGCGCCGACGTTCATAATCCGGTAATTCGTTTCCTCGCCGGTGACCAACTCGATATTGATGATTGGATGGAGTCTACACAGTCTACTTATTGGTCACAGCCCAATCGTCCTGCGCAAAATCCTTTTGTCGGTGCTTCTTTCTTTCATTTGTTTATGAAGGCATTCATTTCTTGCCTCTAGGTTATAAAAATCAGGCGGATCTAGTGCCATCGGAGGGAGGTATCTTGGGTCATGTTAAGTCATATTTTGGGTGTGTCAAAGCCCAGGGAAGAGGTACACTTCATTGCCATATGGTCATCTGGTTACACGGTGCGCTCAATCCAAATGAAATTCAGCAGAGGATTCTCTGTGGAGATCGTGAATTTGCAGACCGTTTGTTGGCTTTTCTGGACGATACTACTGCCACTGAAATTCCTCCTGCGCCTGAGGCGGAACATTCAACTGATGAGAGCAGTCGTTTCGGCTCGGGTAATTCCTGTTGCCATCGCGGGGTCTTTTCCGACTTACCTGCTGATGTTCTCTCCGTAGCTCGTCGTTGAGACTTACATCGCTTGGCTACCCTGTGCCAGCTTCATGTGCATAAACAGACCTGCTTTAAGTACTGTAAGCCCGGAGATCCACAGATTTGTCGGTTTGATTTAGATCCCGCTAATACAAAATTGTGTAGTACTTACGACCTTGAAACAGGTGAACTCTGCCTTCGCTGTCTCAATGGTATGGTGAATAATTTTAACCATACCATTCTTGAAGCTATGCCGTGTAATTGGACATCAAGTTCATTGGATCCGGTGAAGGTGCGAAGGAAATAACATATTACATCAATAATTATATCACGAAAGCGCAGTTGAAAACTCATGTCGCATATGCTGCTTTGGAACTGGCAGTCAGAAGACTTGGTGAATTCAATCCTGAAGATATCTTGCTCGATCCAGCGCGTCCTAACGAGGACAGTTACATGGTTTACGCAAAACAGATGCTTCGCCGATGTGTGTATTCGATACTGACCCATCAGGAACTGTCCGGACAACAGGTCGCTGCATATCTATTGGGTAACGGGGATCAGTACACCCCAGACACGTATCGAAGTGGATCAGGATCCGTCTCGACACTTACTAACCAGGCACATCCAGAACCCTGTCGCAGAAGGTCTCTAATCTGAACAAAGCGGATGCGACGTTGTATCACAGCCAGGTGACTTGTGAGATCGAGCATCGAGCCTGCGGAGGTTCACAGTTAGCTTTCATGAAAAAGGCACGGTGCAAGAAATTAACAGTGACTCACGTGCATTTTGTCCCGTCCACTCCACACAACATCAGGCTTGACTGCGTATGCGGTAGGTACAAGTTTGGTTAATCTGCAGAGCACTAACTCCATTCGGTGCAATCTGCGCCAGTCGATTTTGTATCCGTCTTCGCCCTTGGACGATTACAATTCTGCGGCACATCGGATATAGCCCCTTGCCTGAACAGACTGCTGACCCATATCATAGAGCACAAATATGGTGCTGATCGTAAACCTCTACACTGAAACCCAACTGTTCATCTATTGTATCAGTTCCAGGCTGTCCAAATGAGCTGGTAACATATTCGTACCGGCTGAATATTCCCGCTACCCTCTGGGTAGTGGGTCTTTGGGTTGTAGGGGTTGGCGAAATCGAACCTGAATTCTGCACGCTCGTGACTTCCCGAGAAAATGGCGTGATTTTCACGTGACTGTTTTGCGCGCTTGCCGTCCTCAACCTTGCGAAGCTTGGAACTTGGAAGTGCGTAAGTACTGCGCCAGGTACTTACTACACTCAGTAATTCACGAAATACAAAACACTTGTAGTTGTCGTAGGCATTACTGTATCTGCTGGAATAGTTTTGGTAACTTGTCTGTTTCGTTGCTCGTTCACGATGCTTCCTCTTGAAGTTCCTGAGTAAGTGGCGCACAAAGCTGCTGGCCGGAGCGCCGAAGGCGCGAAGGCCTGCAGCGATCGTACGTTCGACACAAGTATCCTCTCTTTACCTTGCTGAACGATAGCCGGGTAGCGGGTCTAGCTGCGAACGCAGCGTTAGTGAATTATGAACTGAAGTAGGCAGCCTGGGGAAATTCGCAATCCCGAGAGCACGACAGATGTCGAAATCTGTGTGGTCGTGCTTGGTCGATACGGAGAGCGACGGGCTCGGCAGCTGCCAGTACTTAAGCTTGTCTTTCAGTGTTCATGAACGAAGCACAAAAACCAAAATGTAAGAACTCACTGCTCGACAGCCTTCAAAACCATCCGGTGATCCATGCTCTACTTCGTCGACGTGGACAGAGGTAAGGAAGACAAGACGTCATAGTGCCTATATTCCGAATTCAAACTCCTCATCCAATAGTATGAAGGCGATTATGAGCGCTTATTGCCATGTATAAAGACGATAGCCTAGCGCTTATGTTCCTTCAACGCACCTTTCGTCAAATTGCAGACTTCGCCTCGACAATTTTTGTCTACACACGGCCGGTCTGTGCCATTACAGGGCGGATAGGGACTCGGACGTCTTAGTGCTTGACACTGTCGCGCACTCTCAGGCCGATTTGTGCAGGGAGGGCAGAGCCGGTGGTTCGTACAACTTTTATATCATTATGTCTCCTGTAAAGCAATCTTCAAGCAACCCATTCGTTTTCTTTCCCTTTGGTCTTGACGGCCAATGATTGAGCCACACGCGAGATGAAAATGGTTAAAGTCCACGAACTCAGCGCAGTGCAGACGTTACTCAGTCAGGCTCAAGTCGACGTAGTAGAGTATGTGAAGGCCAGACGTATAGAATTCGCACATAGATACTGCTACTGTACATCATCTAACGTGCTATTGGAGAAGATGTATGCCCCAAAACTACGAGCATAGCCAAGGATGACTGTCATGAAGACAAGACTGTACTCAACTCTACTGGGACGTTACAAACCCACCACCCCGTGATCTACTCGACTTCATGACGAAGCCAAGCAGCAAGGCAAGTAGACCGTATTACTTTTCCATGACCGTAACAGACACCACACGTAGGAGGTTGTGAGACGCCTTGACTTGGTACATGGGGGTTAATGATCGTTAGGATGTCGAAAATTGTCTTGCCAAAGGGTGGAGCTGAGCAAGAGGGAGACACGAAATAAGTTCACCATCCATACGCCGTCTTGAACTTGCGGAGCCTGCCAGGTGTTGAACAAGAGATTGGTAGTATTTGCAGTCGTCGTCGTCGTGAGCTACGCTGCGTGCCCAGCGTGTCAAAAACTTTTCTACTCCAGCGCTCAAGAAGCGCCTTACATCTTCTCACGATCCCCGCCGCCACAAAGGTGGAAAGCTTGAATTTAGTGACCATGGCTGACTCAAAGTGAATGATGCTTCCGACGTTATTGCAGCATTTTCTAGTTCGTTCTGGAACACGATAGCTCATAACGCAAAGGCGGTCTCTCGGGTAAGTATCAGCTTACACTCATGATACTCTTCGCTCCCACTTCAGCTGACGTAGTCACAGCAGGATAACAACCGTACCAATCTGTGTGAGGTGATACTGATGATATTAAGTGCTGCTAACAGTTGCCACTCCCTTTACACAGATGCTCTAATGCTGTACACACCTCGCGCATGTCCAGACAGTAATAGAACCCCAATGCCGGAGTATCCCAGCCAGGAAGACAATTCCCAGCAGCAAGTACCCGCCACTATTCTGACCGGAGCCATCTGGCACCATACGGTTGCACTTCTGTGCTTGGTCTGGATGCTTCAGGGTGATGCGATTCAGATGGTGTGCCGTAACGTCAAAGTCCCCCATCCGAATTCCTATATTGCGCATGACAGTCCAACTCCGCTCATCAAGAGATACTCGATACAATTACAACACGTACTCTTGTCAGGTGCAGTCTAATACACCGCTTTGCCGCTCTCCTTATACACCCTTCCACCCTTCATCACGAACACGATACTCTCCTCATCTATCGCGTTATTGAAGTCGCGTTCCAGATCCCCCTTAGTGGCAATAATGTCCGCCGCAAAACCCTTCTTTATAGCTCCGAAAGGTACTTCATTGTCACCCACGACCCTTGCATCTTCTCCTAGTTCTTCAATTCGTTTAAGCCTTTCCACCCCCGATCCTTGTTCCCAACGCATGCTTCTGATACATTTCCAGCCGTTGAGCGTTCCCCATTGAAGAACCTTTCGCCAATCTGCTCCCAGGTTCGCCATAACCTTCATCTCCAATGAGTTCTCTCCGTGCGCAAACACGCCGGTATCTCCGCCACATGCGATCTCAACTCCCTCTGGAAGCCCCGTCAGTGCCTTTTTGAAGCTAGCCGATGCTCGCTTCCAAGCCTCGCCACCCACAGTGTAGAACGTTGCCAGTGTAGGGACCCAGAATAACGGCAGCCCACCGGCGCGGGGGCTATCAAATACGCCAGTCCCGATGAGGTCACCAAGGGCAAAGGCATGCTCGACGCTATTGTAACCAATGCGAGCGACCGCCGCCAAAGCCGTGCTTTCCTGAGCATGGGCGGTAATCTTCACCCCGAGTCTATGCGCCTCGACTTTCATAGCTTCTAGCTCTTCTTCGCTGAACGTTGCGATAGACCGCGCAGCAATTCCCGGCGAGACGTCGTACAAGTTAGCTCGTACACGATAATCTATTAGTTGTATACACGGCATTTAGTCTCGGTCACTACATCCAGAGCTTTCCAATAATCTTTCAAACTAACCTGCATAGACCTTCCGCCGATACGCACACCCGAGATGACTATAAGTTAGATCTCTTGAAGTAAGGGTAGCGGAGATGAACTCACCTTGATCCAATCTGCTCCGGCACCCACTTGCCTGCGTACTGCGGCTTTACAGGCAGTTACACCGTCGGCAACCTCAGCTCCGAAAACACCTTCTATCCCATTCCGATCAGGATATAGTTTGTTCTTGGGTCCTGTTCAATGGTGTACTTTCGATCAGTGCACAGACAGAGACTTGTAGACCAGTGCCCATTGCCGCCGGTCATTGGACAGTGCAATACATCGTGACCCCAACATTGACAGTGAGAAGTAACTTATCGCGGCGGCCGAACGTATTGCATGCGTCAAATTTAAAGTCACTCACCATAGCTTCCGGTGGCTACGATGGCTCTGTTTGCGATGAAGTACCGAGGACCAGGGATAATCGGATTGTGTCCAGACAAGCACTTTCGCAAGGCCAGATCTGCATCCTGCGCTCCCTCTGTACCTAGATCTCTACAGCATCCCGTTTATCAGTCCACTGACGTCCCATATGACGCATGCGTTCGTTATAAACGGGAAACTTACCGGACGGATGTGAATCCAGCTAAGAGTGTTCGACGAGCGTGGGCTGTGGCCCGTACAGTTCGTTCTGCCAGGCTCTCCCTTGTGACCTGGTCTTCCCATGTCGTTTCTGAATATTGATGCAGGAAAACTGGGGTCAGAGTATGAGTTTCTCCTGAGTTTATAGGAACGGAATTGCCTACGGTATAGGCACCGAGATTACGACACTTACAATGGACGTGTGCATCGACGAAGCCAGGGAGAATTGTACGGTCTCGTAGGTCTATAGTGTCCTTCGTATTGAGATCGACCCCAGCCGCGACCAGTCCCCGCGCTGAATCTTCGAACTCCTTGACTTCAAGTATCAGGCCAGATTCGGGAGAAAGGACGATGAGCCTGTTCTCAAGTAGCTCTCCCGTGAAGGAATCGAAGAGCCTTCCCGCCAAGATCTTCTTCGTCTGTAACTGCATCTCTTCAGCCGGTTCAGTTCAACACAGGAAGTTTTGTCGCGCCTATAGGTGATGGAGGTTGGACAGCAACCTTGTTCAAGAACTGAAGTACTGTGACCCGTACCAACTTGAACTACTATAGGCTGCGAATTCGAACCTACGGTCTATAGCTGCCGCGGCATCACCTGGATATTGGACTATGGCAACTAGCGTGTTGTTAAGTAAGCCATGGTTGTTCATGCATAGAGATTGTTGCGTCAAGGTCCAAGGAGCACTGGCAAGCAAAAGGCGATTACACGGTCAACCAGAGACATGACATCCAAGTCCGACTCATCCCAAGTTTAGGTCATGAGTTGATGCGTACCAATGAGTACCCTCGCAGTGCCGCTCTGTGTCTACCAAAAAAGCAACCACTCGAAAGCCCAGTACACCCCTGCACCTCATTCAGGCAATGTCCGCCATACAGCTACGACGAGGCGGCGCCCCTAGCGACAACCGAGCTCGAATTTGTAGGACATCGATGGGGTGGATCGCGGTTACATCACGCTCAAATGTAAACAAACCGTCCATGTACAACTGTTTCAGCTTGTGGACTGTCGATGAGCTTCGTTACTCAACGAGATCCGCTGGTTGTGGATCGCGTATGACAATTGGAAAGAATGGAGCACATTGTATGCTCGCGTCGACGGTGACCCACAAGCGTTCGCGGATGTACTACCGAGTGTACAATTCGGAGATCTTTATGTTGAAGCGAGATAATCCGGATGTTATCGATATGACCGGGCGGTACGATGCGCAAATGTAAGTAGACCGGAAAGGCATCGCACTGAGCTGGCTATCGGTAAGACGATCCTACAACTGGATAGATCCCAAGCTGAAGTAGTTTATCGAGCGTCGCATTCGCTCCCCTGAGGCCTGAT
This sequence comes from Irpex sp. Y119-03, assembly GCA_037042295.1. NCBI lineage: Eukaryota > Fungi > Basidiomycota > Agaricomycetes > Polyporales > Irpicaceae > Irpex > Irpex sp. Y119-03. The sequence goes on from JAXQKB010000003.1 coordinate 12,501, forward strand.
GAGCTGGTATAAATCGGTATATTCATGCAACTAGAATGCTATGCATATTAGAGAAACCCGACAGTAATCAATATAACTAGTAATACAGTGCGGGGAGACCCAAATGCAGTAAACACTCGATCGAAGACCTAGCAGCGCTTCAGTAGTACTGACGTCGACAGGAGGTGAACCAGGGTTCTGAGTGAATGATATATGGAGATGAGAGGGAACTTGCGAGGGAGATAGGGCTGGCCAGGATGGATATATGCAAGCGAGGGACAAGTGAGGCGAAAACAACGTAAGACAGATGAAGAGTCTAGTAATATTAGTGGAATAGTGAGAGATCAGTAAATGCCGTAGGAAGGAGAGTTGCGCGGATAAAGGTCCTTCCCATCGTGTCGTCAAAAACATGATAGGCGTCAGTAACTTGAACGGTATAAGGCGTAAATATTGGTATCCAGGTAATTTTGGCATGGGCGTTGGATCTTGAATCAGCAGTCGTCCGCCCGCGAGAGAAATCAGCAAGCAAAAAGAGGCATATCGGAGCCATGTAGTACAAGTACAGAGGCTGAAGCGGGGCGGACGAATGACAAAAGATCAACGCACGACAGCGATGTCCGTTATTGTTGTTCTTCGCTGGGGCACCGGCTAGCGATGAACGGTCCCTCGAGAGGTATGGCATGAGCGTTGACGGTATATGCCCGCCAGTTCCCAACAAAGTTCTGGTTGCCCACGAGATAGCCACGGAAGATGACGATACCTAGTTCTGGCACAAAGGTGGGCTTGCGAACGAGCGCGACGAGACCATCCCAACGGCGAACGCGGCCGTAGAACCGATAATGCTGCCACGCCTGGCCATGGCTGTGGATGGTCTGTCGAAGAGTCAACTTTCTTATTCCTACAGATAAGAGGACGTCACTTACCTCGCCAGTGATGATGATATCCTGTATGCCGTTGCAAGTATTCTCGACGTACTCCTCCCAGTCCCCTTCTTCCTCCTCGTCCTCCTCGTCCACACTCTCCATCTCCGCGTCCAGGAATTCGTCGACATCTTGGCCTAGAGCCTGGGTGAATTGGATCCGCATTTCAGCACCGGGATCAACTCCCGATCCAGGACCGTCGGGTCTGGTCACTCCAGGTTGAGGCTCATGGATGTCGTGATCGTGATCATGGGGATGGTGACGCAGCGACGGGCTCGGAAGCCTCTGCCTCTGGACACGCAAGTGCGCAGGCCCAGCATGACTGTCGTCGGCGTCGCCATCCTCGCCATGATCATGCTCGTCCTCGTCGCTGTCGTCCTCATCGTCCCGCTCCTCGCTTGCGCGTTTGTGCGCTCGAACCCGCTCATGGAGCTCTGCTTCCTCCTGCTCCCGCTTGAAACGACATTGCGTACACGTCTCTTCGTTGTGCGAGTTGCCCTTGCCCTCCCGATACCTCTCGTACCAAGACGATGACCCACCGTACCTTGGATCGTCGACGCGCACACCCTCAGAGGTCTCGCGAATCTGGAAATCGGTCGGGAACCATGCACTTGTAATACCGTCATCAAGAACGTCAAGAGAAGAACCGCCAGGAGCGGTGGGGGTTTCCGGGTTAATACAATGATGTTCGCGCAGTCGAAAGGAGATGGGGACTGTCGTCATGGCAGGGATATGGGGCACGAATGTGGTTGACGTTGCCATATTGAAGTACTGGCCCATGTCGGGGATCTATTCACAGACTCAGGCGTGAGAGAGAAAGTAGGCAAGGAAGCGACTCACTAGCATACGACCCATCCAGTCACCATTGAGAGAACCGTAAGTGTACACAACGCCCTTGAGATCGGGCACGTGCCATGGATCGAAGCAGTAGCACCACCTGTGCCAGTCGTTATCCCACCTCGCGCTCTTCGCCTTCAGCCCTTTCCTCCATACGCCATCGTCCTCGAGCTTTCCCTCTTCCTCATCCATCTTGCTTCTCCAGTCCCAGTCACCACGTTCCAATACCCTCGCACCTTTGTGTTCGTTAAACTTGATGTAATCGGCTTGTGTCGGCATGGGAAGAAGATATCCTGCCGCTTCAGCAGCGGCGCGATCGACAGGTAGATTATTAGGGAACTCGAACGGCGTTGCCTCAGAGCGTGCAAAGTACAGAAGCTTCGCAGCTACCGTGATCGGAGGCACCGAAATATCGAGGCGTACACTGTAATGCGGTAGGGACATGGCAAGACCCCCCGGGCTGCGGTAAGGCGGAAACAAACCGTGGGGCGTTATGTGCGTGAAAGGGAGCTCCGCTCGGAGGCTACGTGGTAGCGGAAATTCGAAATGGTTGTCGGGTGCATGGAAGGAGGGGTAGCGAATTGGCAGGACAACGTACGGGCGGACAAGCTCCATGAGCCGTCTGCGTGCTTCAGGTGTTTCGTCGCGCAGCGTATCTGAGTGAGATCGATAGCGGAAATGAATTGCGGATGAAGCCAGACATAGGAGTTGTTACCCAGCGGTAGACGAACAGAGCGTGAATCCGAAATGAAACAGTTAGCACGCGACAATCAGGTACTTCATGGCGGGAGAACGCACCTTCGTCAGTCGTCAACCACATGAGCCATAGCGCGAGGGAGTTTGTGACGCTCTCCGCCGGCCACCCGTTGTAGTTGTCTCTGCCTTCCCAAAGCCTCTCTCTCACGAATCTGTCGGCGAACGTCTTGAGACCTGCCCACTCGAGCAGCTGAGCCTCGTTCTTTCCGTCGCTCTCCACCATCATAAGAAACGCAGCCCACAAGAACCTAGGGGTGTGATTTGACATGATATCTCCGCGCCTTATGTGGGTGAGACATTGACAGTAGATTCTGAGCTGGTTCGCGAGATTGGCGGTGTACGTTGCGCGTGCACCGAAGCGACGAAAGGCTGCACGATAGTCAAACTTTGCACGAAAGATGCGAGCGTACAGATGTCGATTGTGAGGAAAGCCGAGGAACGAGTGTACATGCTTGCAAGTAGAAAGTAACGAGACGAGATCGGTCGGGGGTCCGAGCGGATTGACGACACTAACCTCGAGCCCGATGTTCTCGAGGACAGGCAACGGGAGACGGCAGAAGAGACTTGCCTGGTCGACGAGTTGTGAGTGCGGCGGGGTGTCCATGTCGGGCAGTATGTGGCGGGGGAGGGCGGGAGCGATGTGGGGGAGGGTGTTTCTGGGATGGGTGCATGCCGGCTACTTATCGACTTTGTCGGGTTATTGGCGCCGAGAAGGAAGGAGGTGTTAGTCGCGGAGAAGCGGAGAGCAATATGAGCAACCCGGATGTCTGCAATTGCAAGCAAAAAGGCAAGATGTAACCAACGGTAAGCAATCATCTCTGCGCTTTCTGACTGCTGCGACAGCGCTGATGCGACAGCTCTAGCCGACGTTCATACTCTCGGGCCCCCGTGTTCTGTCCTGGAACGAGCACAACAACGACAGAGGACGACCCAGCAGCACGCTCGCTCGCAGGCAGACCCACGACCCATTTTGGGCCATGAGTCACACAGTCACACCCGCCATTGTCACGGTGATCGGCCTCATGTTCCATATATGGGGCGACGGCGCACTCGGAGTCCATGCCTCGGGGTCCGGGCTGCCTTTCGCGAATGTCCGCAGAGGGCTGCGATACTCCGCCAAGGTTGGGTGTGAGTGTACGTACAGATGTCGCCGCAGATGCCACAGGAGATGACTGAGCTTCGCGGAAGAACCCATCTCTGACGAACAAACGTGCCACACACGACGCTGCCCACTAAACTCTGCTGCAACCTCCGTCCCTATCTTCGACTTTCCTGCCGTAACAGCTTCATTTCGCGCCCTCAGCGTCTCAAACCACAACATTTCGCTAATCACTGCTCCCCCGTTCAATTCGTACGTGATCCTGTCTCGACGCCGCTGTCCTGGTCCGATGCTCTCGACATTCAAGTTCTCCTGTCGCCCACCCCCACTGCATCCGTCCTGCAGTCGGTGTTCAGTGACTTCAATCTTTCTTTTCTGCCAGTCCCACACATTTCCGTGTCTCGGCTGCAGTACATTGAGCGTCGCAACCGGCCATGTCGCGATAGGCCAGAGCCCGCAACCCGTGGCCGCTGCACCAGCCCAGTGACATCTGAAGACGATTCGGTGGCTTTATCGGAGGACGAATTGCGAGCCAGCAGGTCCTTCGTGCTCGCCCGCTGCCGAATTGCGAGTATTGCGCAGGAGCATCTCGCTTCCCTCATCGTGCTCACGGTGGCTGGCATGTTCCGCCGAAGGACCTCAATAATCAACGCATGTCGTCATTCAGTCAGGTGTGTTCACCTGTGGTCCTCTGCGTGCAGCCTTGCCAGTGCTCACAAGACCCGACGGCATCATCTTCCCAAGACGTACATGCCCGCAATGTGGTAACTTCTGGTTCTGGAGCCTGCCTAATATCGTACAGTGCAATCGGCGTGCTCCTTCCTTCTACCACCTACACTTCGTATCACAACAACTTTGGGGATCACACTCGTACACACACTCCTCGTCCGTCATGCGCAGCGGTTCTCGCGAGGACTAGGCCTCGCATACCCTGCCTATCGTTCGAATACCCTTTCATTTCCTATCTACCGGCGGAAAACAGACGAGGACGCTTCATGCCCCCTTTTCCAGTAACGGCATTCGACGGACGAACCCGAGCGATGATCTTCCCATCATTCTCAGCTAAGTGGGAACCTTTCTGTTCTTCATGCCCTTTCAAGTTCCGCATGCTTCTGACCTTCAAGCATCCACTGGTCTCACAAACATTCTGCGGGTGAACCGTCCCTCTCCTCGTCTCATGTTCACCATCGCAAGAAGACAATTTGTATTTGCATTCCATCCCCCCGAAGCTTCTGCTGTACGGGAAGCGATCGCAACAGCAAGCGTTGACACCTGACGCTTCCCGAACCGCGATACACTGTTTGCCGTCTACTCTTCAAGCCGCAACCACTCCCACCATCATTGGTACGTGCATCCTCATAACCGAAGTCATGGTCGACTCAGTCCAGCCTTGTCCAAAGTAGCTTTTACCTTGACATGCAAATGCCGTAGTGTCTTTGTCGCTTTTCTGCTTGCCAAACAACTCCCATTCAGTCTTCTCACCCTTTGCCGTTCGTCATCAACATAGATGGGAGAGCGGACCCCAAGGCACGACTGACGGCGGTGCCATTAGCTCAGCCTTCCATTACGTCTATGTGTTCCTGCTGATCCTACTCTGGTGATTCAGACGCATTGCTTTCCGGTGATTATCATTGCTGGACCGGTCGCAGGCTACACCGAGTGGTACAACGTTGACGGGGTGAATTTGTGCCATTCAAGCCGTGTCGCGTAGCCTCGCAACCGGTACATTTATGCATTATGGTTTGTGGATGAGCACACTGAGACGTTGCTTCCTATGATAGTATATTGTCTTTTATAGGATCGTTTGCACGCTTGAGCGCACATGCGTCCCGCGAGAGAGCGCGAATGTACGGTATACTGTTCCCAGGTGGAGTGGGCTCCCTATGCTCACCCTTCTGAAATTCTGCGCCGCGGCTTTAGTGTCGACCAAGGCAGTGCACTCGGTTGCCCCTTTGCTTTTCCCGACTTACACGGATTTTGACCAATGGAGGTATATCTACACGATTGGAGAAAGAGATCTCGGTCGTTCGGCTAAATGCTTAGCGTACGTAGTTCGTTGTATCACCCCCTTCTATTTTCTCAGCGATTATCTCGGACTTTTGTAGGAACGACGCTTCGACGAGACGTTCATTGTACGAGCTTGCACAAGGGACATGTGTCCTGCGAAGATGTGTCCATTCACGCCTTTTGAAGGGCCTCGTGCACGCTCTCCGGGATCCTTGTTCCATGCTCGGTTCAAGACTCAAAGGGTAGAATTATCCACGCAGAAACTATCCTCAGGTTTTGATACTCTTGGTTTGACAGCTGGGACCAAAATTTGTGGTCGCACCGCGCCGCAGTCAGCATTTTTTTCGTACCTACGTCCATCACGTCACAGAACGCCCGCAAAGCACAAAGGTAGATAATACTTGTCTGATCAAGCAAAAAGTGTCGTGATACTTATGCAATTTAATCCTCCTTCGCGCTGGATACGACTACGCGTGAGTTTACCATAACCACCATCTATGCGTGTTGCTTTTGCTGCGTCTGACTCTTGCACTCTTAGTCGGATACCGCGTGGCGGCTCACGTTTCGGTCACACTTATTATCGAGTACAAGCGTAATAAAACACGCTGTGTTGCTTCCTGCGCCCATCGAGCGCGCCGATTGCATGACGCAGCAGTGATTGTCCCTCACACTCAGCTGAGACCAGATGCTTACCCCAGATACGACGGTGCCTTCCACTCTATCAGATAGCACCATGGCCTGGAATATGGCCGACTCAGTTTGCGCCGGTGTTCTAAATTTACTTGCTCTTCCGACGAAATCCTTTCGCGCTGAACGTCTTCTTTACTAGCATGGGTTTTAGTCGCCAGCTACGATGTAACTGAACGACCGTTCGAGACTCTCATCCTCAGCGTCGATTTTGCATGTATTCCAACATAGAACTGTCATCACGGACTTGAACCAGCTCGCCGTTCCCGCCTTAACCATACGATACCAACCCGACCCACCACCATCCCCGACCGACGGGTAAGGCGCAGCGCCTGAGATTAGGGCTGTTGGCAATCCATCTGTCATACACTGGTAAGTATTTACGTTCGTTATTGAACTCCGAGGTTTGTTGATGACGATAACCGCATCAGCCGAGTGTTCCTGGGCTTCGTGAAGTCGCGATGGCGACCTGGACTCCGATAAACGAAGATATAGTACAGCGTCCGTTTCGAAAACCGCTTTTTACACTTACTCCTTTTGGTTCGGTAAGTCTTTTTTGTACATAGTGGCAGATGCGATCTTAGTTTGAATGAATGGGTTCTAGTTGTGGCCCTCCGTACATGTCGCGATCGGACGTGTTGGGGTTTTGGGTGCCCCGGATGAAGCGGATTGGCACGTTTCTTGGATTAGATTGGACACAAACTGTCGGGTGCCTCGGGACAAAGTACGTACAGATACATGCGTGCTTGGTTAGGTGTGTTCTTTCACTTCCGTTCTGCATCAAATGCTGGAATTCCACTCCCCCTTCATATAATCCTTTCCTATCAATTCTCAGCCGTGCCCGGACGGCCCCAACCGAGAATGCAAATGGACGCGGCACATCAAGCCATTGCTGTTCTAGTTTCCATTCACTCACGCAGTTGCTCCAGCCACAAGATATGAATCGTTGTCTGTAGAGAGGCAGCGGACATTAGACCAAGGTCGGTCCACCGTTAGTGAGTCCAGATATCACATCTTTCATCGAGAGGTCGCAGTGCTGGTTGGGCCAAGGGAACACGACTACTAGTCGAATCATCTCAATCCGCGTAATGGTTTGCTAATCTACCTCGAGTTCAGGCAGTTTTCTGAGCCGACCATAATACGTATGCGGCACTACAAATTTCCTGCGGAACCCGATGATTCTAGGACAAGAAGTTATGACAGGACCCTTCATCTCTCAATTGGTACAACAGATGGGTTTGCCGCGTGGTGTAAAGCATGCCCTTTGAGGATCACAGTGATTCGGACTTGATGCTCGCTAAGTATGTACCGTGCTTCTTATTAAAAAGAGGATGACTCGATGGTGATGTGTAGGGGAACAGGCTAATGCCGTCTGGTGCTAGGTTTATGGTTATTTCTGGAAGGCTATGTGGATGGGAGCCTCATCAACATTCCACGACCCGCACCTCTTGCCGGAGCACTCGGTCGGTGCACGGCTACGCCTATTCAATAGCTGAGTTCCATCTCCTGAATGGATGAATGCCCTACAGTTACAGTTACGTCCTTGCTCTGTAGCAACACAGGCAAATGCCTGGAAGTCAAGTGGAACACCGTTGCCGAGAACTTCTATTCTCCCCACGACGAGATCGAGAGAAGGTCACTGTGTCATATCATGAGGGCTCATAAGGCTTGATTTTCCTTCCTATCCCCAGAAACTACGGGCTTTTACTAAGCGATAGGAGCTTTGGCTCTCGAGTTAGAGGCTGAATTACAATCAGGGCTTGTGGGTTATGTTAACAGCCATCTGTCAACGAAGGTGCGTCGGAGGCTCGTATATATGCTCCGCTCGTAACTAACACGTCTTTCCATTTCTTAGATCCGACTCACCTGGTACATGGATGACGGCAGCCCCCAGCAGCCTCCTCCTCCACTGCCTATGGGCTGTGCGTTTGTATATGAATGCGAGCGAGCGGGCGAGCGGCCTCTGACGGTCAGGTGCAGGATCGAGTCTTTTCTGCATTGCGTCATATTTCAGGCTTAGAGGTGCGGTAAGCCGGTTCAGTAATGCTACATCGGTCATTTGAGGCGCGATATCATACTGTCGTCCACTCAGTACTCATCAATCAAACCCAATGACAGACCGTGTAGTATCAGGGATACCAATCTCTTTGCAAATGGTCAAGAGCCTTCTCCCACCGATAACTGGCGCGCTCGTGCTGACCGGTGGTCGACTGCAGGTCCAATACGTAGCTAATCTGATGGGTGGCAGACATTAGACACAGCTACCTGGGAGCGGAAAGATGTAATTCAACGAACACTGATCGCATGAGTTATGCTTGTTATCTACAGCCGCGACGGTGAGTTCTCAATTAGGTAATAGTATACCTCTGCACGCAAAGCGCGCGACTCTGACCGAGTTATCTTCAAGTTATAGTTAAGGTTCACGCCGAAAGACTATCCCCAGCATATGATACTTGATGAACGTGCCGGTGAGAGTATTCTGTAGTATTTCATACGCCGGCATCACAGCTGAAGTTTCACATTTAACCAGACATGCAATCTGGCCACCTCCACAAGTTTGAAAATGTTCGAGATTTGGGCGATACTCTGGTTAACACCGCTGAGTTGCCGCTGATTTATTATGTTCATGGAGGTACGTGCCACTTGCTGATTTGTATGTGGCCAATCCTCTTACACTTGAGACAGACGATACATATAATGATAGAACAAGGCAGCTTACTATCAAGTTGGGCGATAAGTTTGGAGGCCGATCAGTGCAGCTGTAGCGGATGACAGGATTGATTGTTACGCTTCCGTCTTATTAAAAAGTTTGCCTTCGTATTGAGTTCACTTGTTCACCTTCATCTCGTATGCTACTCACCACTCACTGTCCCGACAGGTGTAACCTACGACGGATTTTGACCATTTCTTTCGTGAAACATGGTCGCCAATTCCTCATTCGCCAGCCCGAGGCTCATAGAGTTATTGAATAAAGGTCAAAGCGCCGTACACATAATTTTCGGGTATGGTGCGGCAACAGCCTTGCTTCGATATCTTCTCTGCTGTTCTGACTCCTAAACGGCCCCGACACTCTGTAAAGACCGATATTTTCTCGGGCCGTCAACAGCATCCATACATAGGCGAGCATACACGAATCAATCGCCCATATGCCTGTGCGGCGAACGACCATTCCTACTCTCCATCAAATACACTCCGGTGAAACCTCTCCGAAGACATCAGTGGTCAATCCCAGCTAACATGTGTACTATGGGATCTTAGAGCTTCTTCAACACCATTTCCGCTCTGGTACACGAGGCTCCAGGTCCTGCATTGGTTAAGTATTGGTATTGATCATGGCGCAAGGGAACCATGAAATCGCGGATATTAGCGTCTGTGTGGACTCTTGTATGGCATCCGGGTTGGTGAGATGAACTTCTATTGGCACAGCGGCACGTAGATCTCGATCATGTGTTCCTGCTGCTCTAATACCGCCAGTGATCACGCCCAGAATTTCAGGTTCGCGAGACGCATAGCGCGGGAGAGTCTCCTTTATGTTGGGATTTAATTGATGAGCTTATTGCACGATTTTTCAGCGATGGCAGCGCATGTCGTAATCACGAAGCTCTCCACATGGGAAACGTCTACCGGTTCGTCTGGTAAGCGACGTAGTAAGTAAGCCAGTCGCTTACATACCTGGTATAAATTATCGCTGGAAGTATTCGATGCTTACACCGAGGCTAATACTTCTCATAAGTATAGGCTGCATGCCGACGCGACCCTCGAAATCCCCCCATTGTGTACCCTGCAGGGCTAATGACATGCGGTGCTGAATGGGAGGGGTCCTTTATGTCATATCTGAATGGAGGATATCTGTGCAAGCCCTGTTATTTGTCAGTTGCATACGGTGGTGAACGCAGCTGCGGGAACAGGCCCCTTTAGCCATGTCTAAGTTATGATCGAGTCATAGTATACCACTTGACGCATTCGTGAGCGCAAGGGCTGAACCTACAAGCTTGCAAGCCTGAGCAGGCTGGTTGCAATCTGCTATGATGCATGTCTCGGTCTTCGACAAACTGGATAGCACGCGAGGCGCGAGGGAGAACTCAGCTCAATGCAGGTGCCATGCAGGAGGTGGTAAACTAAAGAAGTTGATCTCGCTTTGGAGTCCTCCGCGACCGCATGGAGTGGCGAGAATAATGGCAGGCGTGTACAAGTAATCAGACATGCTACCGCGATGCAGCATATCCGATATGCATGAAGTCTTTGCAAACCGTGTCGTAAGCATGCAAATCAACGCCGGGTACGGCCCTCTCTGACAGTTAGGACGTATACTCGGTGAACGTTTCTGTTCAGACACCTGTTCCCGGTTAACGTGATGTGCAGAGCGGAGACATCTCAGGCCTCAGGCCTCAGGTCTGATGAAACTTGCATTGACAGCTCTCGAGCTGAATCATTATTTTGAAGCCCAGATTAACTCAATGCCGCCTGAGACTCGAGCAAGTGAAGGAGCCTCGCGTAGTCATCTCCTGAAGTGAAGCTTCTAAGAACAGTCCTTATGATACAAATTGTCAAATCCCGAAGACGTAGCTGTGATACTATATAGTACAGTAATAAATGCCGGAGAAAACACGAAAATGGAATCGCTAGTTTGCGAGATCTACAACGCTGTGACCTGCCTTCTTGCTTCTTCGAATTTTGCACTTTCCGCTTGTGCAACCTCCAATGCCTTCACGAGGTTCTCCTCTCGACTTTGCATTCGCTGCTCCATTCCCAAGACTAACGTTCGCACCTGCTCGATATACGCTTTGGTGGCTTCTCGGTCCGCCTGGGAATCCGCCGAATGAGAATTTGCTGGCGTTGGTACTGGAGTTGACTGCGCATGCACAGAACTCTTGATACCCGAACGGGCATTGATATTCGTGGGAGATGATATCTCCAAATTATCCTGGATTCACGTCCAAGAAGCTCAAGCATGGAGATAATGTGTCAGCGTGAGAACATTTACCTGCCAGTTAGGACCCGCCAGCTTTTCTAATTGACTTTCAAGAGCCCTCTCTCGCGCCTTTGTTCTGATCTCGATGGTAAATGCAAAACTTATGTGCCAGAAATTCGGTGTACCTGTCAAGCTCTGCCATGCACCTCTCGTTCTCACGTTGGGTTCCTTGTAGCAATAACTCAAGATTAGTATATTCTTTCTTGAGTCGCTGCACGACTTCCAGCGAAGGTCGTTCCGCAAGCTGTGCTTTGAGTTGGAGGATCTGGCGTTGCAACTATTCATGCGATCAGAATAAATACCAAAGGTTAATAGATGTGCACGTACGCCGTCGTTTTCCCTGTCCTTCTCTAGCAGTTGCCTACGCAACGATGTCTCTTCAGCACCCTCCTCATTCTCCCTCAGAACACCAAGATCATCGTTGTTGGCAGCGATGGAAGCTGCTTTCGCATGATTACGCACGCTTTGTGTGCGCCGCATTACCGTGACGGTAGTTGTAAATGACAGGCCGAGTTCGCCCTCACAGCATGAATAGGTCAGTGACCGTAAGTGATCAGGTTGCAAGTTCAAGCTCTGAACTTGAAGCGCGTCTGACCCGAACCGCCTGTTTGGCGCGTGTGACGCACGTGAGGGCGTTTAACACGTGGAAGCAATCGTGTGCCGCAGCATGCCGCCACCTTCCTGAATTGCTCTCATCTCCGCATTTCATGACCCCGCCCTCCTCCTCAGTTACGAACACAAAAACACACGAACATTCAACATTCAGGAAACCATGGGTGAAGGAGAGCTGATCAAGGACAGCTTCCCAGCTTCAAAGCTGGGTGAATACACAGTCATACAGGAGATTGCGGAGGGAACCTTTGGAAAGGTCAAGAGTGCGTCCAGTCTCGACGACCTTCGCACGCAGTTCTCTGACTGAAATTCCTGACAGTGGCGGTACACACGGTAACTGGGCATAGGGTAGCGATGAAGTTCCTCTCAAAGCATGTAATCAATGCAACGAAGACCAAGACGAGAGTCCAGCGCGAGGTGGAATACATGAGGACCCTGAGACACCCACACATCATTAAGCTGTATGCACTGCTCCACGGTTTTCTTCAATATCACCATTAACGCTACCAATTTGACATAGCTACGAAGTCATATCAACGCCCACAGACATCATCATCGTCTTAGAGTACGCGGGCGGCGAACTCTTCAACTACATCGTCAACAACGGAAAGATGCCAGAGCCGCAAGCGCGCCGGTTCTTCCAACAACTCATCTCTGGAATCGAGTACAGTCACCGACTGAAGATCGTCCACCGAGATTTGAAGCCTGAGAACGTACTCTTAGACGATGACCTTAACGTTAAGATCGCCGACTTCGGACTGTCCAACGAAATTAAGGATGGTGACTTCTTGAAGACCAGCTGCGGGAGCCCGAATTATGCCGCGCCCGAAGTTATCCGCGGTGGTCTATATACAGGGCCTGAGATTGACGTATGGAGCTGCGGTGTCATTCTATACGTGATGCTCTGTGGACGTCTGCCATTCGAAGATGACGATGTGCAAACATTGTTCACGAAGATTAGCCGTGCGTAATGGCAATTGTCCTACAATTGCGATAGCTAATATTTATTTATAGAGGGCGTTTACCATATGCCGTCCTTCCTTTCCAGCGATGCCAGAGCACTCATAAGCGGCATGCTCGCCGTCGACCCTGTCAAGCGGATCACCGTACCAGAGATCTTACAACACCCTTTCTTCACTACCGACCTACCACGATACTTGCGGCCTCTCCCGCCCCCTCCTGGGCCAATTCTTGGTCCACTAGCTACTCTTGTCTCACCTCCCAAAGCCCTCGACTTCGAGATCATAGATGGACTGGGTCGTATTGAAGAGGATGTGGTCGACGATTTGGCGAGTCGGATGGAGGGAGTGGACCGTGAAGATATTTGGGAGTGCCTGCGGCGTGATGACGGTCCACAAGGAAATGCAGTCAAGGTTGCATATATGCTACTGAGAGATAAGCGCAGACTCGGACGCGACTGTGAGTGGCGTGGTAAATCATGTAGAGCACTGACCTAACTGCGCTACAGTGGCAGAATTCGAGGAACAGGAACGAGATGCGCAACTGGCTGCTATGGATGTGAGTTGCGGCTATTCAAATAGTGGTTCTGACACTCATAATGCCACCCAGCCACGCAATCCATTATCGCCGAACGCCATATCACCCAGCGGTGGCACTGAGCTGGAGGAAAACCCTTTCGATAATGAGTTCACCGAGTATGATGAGGACGACGACGACGGCTTAGACTTCTCAACGCCGCAAAACGAAATTGAAAATACCTTTGCTGTTCTGAACTCATCCTTGCCCGATCAGCTTCCGGAACAGCACCATCTCGCTTCCTATGTTACTGCTAAGCGACAATGGCCCGTAAAGGAGAAGAAGCAACATCGTACGAAATGGCATTTCGGTATTCGCAGTCGTTCACCACCCATGGAGGTTATGCTCGAGATATATCGAACACTGAAGGCGCTGGGTATGGAGTGGAAAGAGAAAGGCGACCTCGGTGGGCTTGGCGGCGTTCATCGGTCCAGGGATAGGGCAGAAAGAGCAAAGATCGAGCGTGCGCGGGATCTAGATTATGTAGACCTCAGGGTAGCTTCCGCCATCTACTTCATTGAGACTCGCGCACGGGTGCAAGATGTCGTCGTAAGTGCACAAACATGTCTTGGAGCTCACTTCATCTCTAACGTCTACCAGGTCCTCATGAACCTTCAACTTTACATGGTTGACTCGATAAACTACCTAGTCGACTTCCACCACAAGAAGACATACAAGGCCTCCAGCGACCCTACCGCTGGACCATTCGACATGGCTCATCCCGATTACAATCTCTCAGAAACGGCGTCCGAGTGCAGTCGTTCTGTCAAAGACCTCGTCGTGCGGGATGACGAGATTGTATCGCCCTTCGTCTTCATGGATGTCGCATGTCGACTAATTCTTGAGCTCGCTGGAGGCGGCTCGGAGTAGACGGCCAGTATTCCTCTTTTGCTTCATGGTACATATTCAGTACTAGTCTTGTCGTCAATGCTTTCCGCTGTCGTTCTCGTATTTGGTAAAGGATCTCTGTATATCTAGCTGTCTGTCTAAGGGACATATCTGTATGTATTTCACAACGAAGAATAATCTACGTGTATGTCATGTAAACGCGTCTTGACTAGCTTGACTAGTGAATCGTCGACTCACAAACAACCCACCCGCCCGGGTCCGGGCCTTCGTCTCTATCTCAGTTAACGACTATTAAATTCCCCAAAGCACAACCAGTCGCGAAACACCATAGGAAAGATATATGAGCTTTTCAAAGCTTACTAAACTCTCTCTAACCCTCTCTCGACGCTCCAACTCGTTCATCTCCCTTACTGTCAGCTCCTGCGACACGCTCTATCCTACCCACAAGGCCGCCGGTATTCGATTCAAACACCTATCGTCTAAGTACGCTCACAAGAAAATTTCGATGGCAAAGAAGAAGAATAACACGCCTCCCGAGGAGACTCTACTTGTCCCAGTCCATCCCGCCCGCGCTGACGTTCGCGAAAGCGACCATGTGTCGACAGTCGACACCCACACTCACCTATTGTCTACCTTCAGCTCTTACCAAAATACATACAAACCTGGAAAACATCAGACGATATGGGAATTCGTCCGTGGGATGTACCATGGAAGAAGGGTCGAGGCGATAGTAGATGTTTGGTGTGAGGCACCAGTCATGAAGTCGCAATGGAGGGACCTCGCGGATTCAGCCCTGACGGAGGAGCAGAGAGAAAGGGACTGGGGTGGTCTGCAGTACTGGTTCGTTATGGGTACGTATGAAGATACTGTTATGAGTCTCCAAAGTTGATCACCGACAGTTTGCAGGCGTTCATCCGTGAGTTACTCTAAGAAGTTCAGGCTATGACTACTTGGCATCCATTGACAGGTGATCAAACTACATAGTCATGGAGCGAAACATTATACCGACGAAGTTGAGAAAGATATGTACGTATTGGCATGTTTAATAGAAAACGTACCACGCTTATAGTTGCTCCTCCTATCAGCGTTGAAGCCATGGCGCATCCTCGATGTGTTGGATGGGGCGAGATTGGCTTGGACTATCATTACGACAACTCTCCTCGCGATTTGCAACAGGAGGTGTTTATTCGCCAGCTTCGAAAGGCCGTTGAGCTGGGCAAACCACTCACAATCCATACACGAGAGGCGGAAGAGGATACGGAGCGTATATTGAAAGCCGAAGTTCCTAAGGACCATCGAGTAGGTCGTACAGTCCTCGTTATGGCAATGCTGGGTTGCTGATGCTGGGTTGAGATACATATACATTGTTATACAGACTCTCCCGAATGGGCGGTACGCATGCTCACCCATTTCCCGAACTTGTACATCGGAATTACAGGTGCGCTCTACGTATTCTGAAAGCGAGCATCTTAGCTAATCAGTAGAGCTGTTCAGGTGTAATCACGTACTCCTCCAATCTCAACACGGCGGCCGTAATTCGTGAAATGATGCCCTCTGGCTCTCTGCGCATCGTGCTGGAAACGGATGCACCATTCATGGTCCCTGGAAACATCTACCAGTCCCTTCCAGCGGTGAAGGGTAAGCGACTCCCTCTGTGTCACACTGCTATGCTCCCCTGGACAGCCGAGTTTGTGTCCCGGGTTGCCAGTGAAGCTGGCGGGTCATGGGACATAGAATCGGTCATGCGTATATCCAGAGACAATGCGAGACAGATGTACGGCATCTAATTCAGTAGATGTACACCGGTGAGTAACAAGCCGAGTTCGCCTTCTGGAGAGCATGCATGAACGCTGAGTAGACTTGACGAAGGAAGTTTTGCCCACTTGTACAGACAAATAGGATCGGCTTTCGAACTCCATGTTCTGGGACTGCTATGACACATTTACGCCGTTCCTTTTGAGTTTATACTGTACAGACCTTTTCTTACTCTCGAGGAATACTATCGCTACTTCTAATATCACAGTCACAACGCAGTTTCGAAACAACATACGACCGCGGTCGACCGACAAAACATCAGAAACCCTAGGGAGGCGTCACCGCCGTAATTGGCTAGATACTCATTGCATCCCGGTGCATGGCGAAGTATACCGATCTTAAAGAGAAAGCCTGTGGCATTTGCTCCTGCAACAGCTAACACTATGATATAGATATCACTCAGGATTCGCTGTATCCTGCCCATTGGGTTGACTATTGACACTGGAGGCCTAACAGATCTCTGTGACGCCTTGTATTGATTGTGGAAGATTTATCAAATCCTGCACATGCACCTCCGGACCTTCCGCGACTACTTCCTGAGAATGGACTGGGTGGTGAGTAATCCGCAGTGAGCCGTCGTCTGTGCAAAGTAACGTACAAGAGCGCAGGGTGTGATCGTTATACAGAAGTTGGAGCCCGAAAGACTGCACTCGGAAGATTCTAACATGATCTCAGCGTATTTTCACTGGTGGCCTGGACTATCTTGACGCTAGAGTTTCGTCAGTAGCAAGTTGGAAGGAGTTTGCCAAACGTCGTGCAACATCCAGATTTTGTCCAAGGCATCATAGCAGATATATGATATAGTAAGTGGTGATAGCATTTTCTGGAAGGAGCAAATTATTCTACGTGCTGCATAGATTCGGTTAGGATACAAATATTTGTTGATTGTTTCAAACACCGAACGGCACATTGTCAATCCAACGTGTGATTAAATCCTAGAAGCAGTTATAGTCATGATACTATATGTGTGCTATACAGTTTTGAGTACTCACCAAACTAGCTTCAGGCTGGTCATGGGGAGCGAGATGTCTGGCAAGAGAATATGAAAAAGTTGACAACGAGTGGGGACTATAAAATATGGCACTCACCCTGCATCAAAGATGCGTACGAACGTAACGTTACCAGCCCCTATACCGGCACTCCGAGTTGTTCCTGCGAAATAACCCGTCTTCTCGGTTCGCCAGGGACTAGGTGAGCTCAGACCGAACTCAACATGGAAGCTGTGATCAAGTCGCTCCATCCAGAGCTCGATTCCCTAAGTAGTTGTCAGCAAAATACCGAGCATCGTTCCCGTGAAACCGCTCCACCTGATAGTTACACAGACCGTCTATTTATCAAGATAGTTGATAAGCAATCTTTTTCTCAAAGAATTCGACGCACCAGTATCCCCTGCGTAAGCCAAGAGCCGTACACCGCTATTGACAAGTTCAGGTAATAAAGCCGCACTGTTGTGCACTGCTTGTCCGCTGGAGTAGAACGCTTGGTTGACGGTAGTATTAGTGAGCTGGAAGTTGAAGTCGGGATCGACACCAAGTGCCAGCTTCGTTTCGGTCAGGTTCAAGAAGTTATGTACCCCTGCAAGGTCATCGTAGCAGAGATTGTCTCCCATATCGGTACAATTTTGACGCAGGTCATACGGGTTCTTTCCGGTGACTAAAGTTAAGGGAAACGATGTTGTCAATATACTACACACACAATACTGCGCGTTGAGGACGTACGAGCAGGGAAGAGTGGTGCGCTGAAGTATGTTGGCCAGCAGTAGGCACTCGCAGCAGAACAGACTGTTTGTGTTTGATACTTGTAGCACGCCTCGATCATCCGAAGGCATGATGGTATTCCTAAGCGAAGGCCGACGCAGACTTTGTCATTGGGCTTGTAGGGTGGGTACGGAGCGTCGGAACATAGATACTTCTCGATCGTAGAGAACTGGGTTAGCGGATCAGTAAGACCATTAGCAAGGATGACCGACGCCAAGTTGATCTTCGCCTGTCCAACACGAGGGGGCAAATCAAGCTCTTCGTTCTTCTGGTGGATATAATTTGCAATATGTGGCCCAAAGTGTCCGCCCCAGCTCTCAGCTGCGATATGGAAGGGTCGTGCGGCATAATCCGGAAAGCGGTGGATGAACAGCTGCAAAAAGGCGTGGACATCAACGGCCAGATCTGCGAGTGTAGTAACGCCTGAGTCATCTTCAATGTAGGAATAGCCTGTGCCTGCCGGCTCTTCCAGATAAATGATGTTCACTTTCTCGTTCCAGGAGTACGGATTCCAGACGGTGTCGTTTCCTTGAGGGTTAACCCAGCATGGCCCGTTTTCGAACATGAGACCTGCCCCAATACTGCTACTCCCTGGTCCACCGTTGAGCCACAGCATCAGAGGCGCATTCTTTGGGTCATGTCTCGCTTCGAAGAACCTTGGTGTTGTCCGGGTCAAGGTAAATTCATTATCACAATGAACTAACTCACCAGAAGAACAGATGCTTCGATTGACTTATATCCAGATAGCCCGAGAACGACTTGACCGTTGTGTCGCAAATATGCGGTTCAGTGAGACGAAGCTGGTAATCGCCGAATAATGAACTTGAGACGACTTCAACTAAGCTTTCGTCGTCAAAACGGTGACATGATATTTCGAAAGCAGAACTCACATGACTTGCTAAAACCCAAGATAGCTTGTGGAACAGATTCTGCGTTAGATGGTATGTTTAAGGCCGTCGTAGAGACTGTCCAGCTGAGAAGAGACAGCCCTACAAATAACGACGTTGACGAGAGCATCGTGGCCGAATTTTGGGATGGATTTGGAGAGGTCTCGGTCTCGTGGATTATATATGCGCTAATGGCATCACTGTGGCTGCGATCAGTTGGAGCCCGCGTGCTGTTGAAGGCCACTAGACCTCATTCCACGAACCAGGCGCTCACAGAGGGTACGTGTATCATATGGCGATACGTGGTCCTGTGGCAACAAAGTGTCGGCGCGCAGCAATATAATGCGATGATACAAACCTGCCATAGCTGAGATGTTTATTTCAAGTTCAGCAGACGCGGACGTCTCGTAAATATATACGAGGCGTGGAAGCTCGTACGAACCTGATTAAAATTACCACATCAGTGGCCAGCACCCTGGCAACATTGGCTAGATTAAACCGCTGAGTGTTACCATCGGGCTGTAAGACGTACATTAATGCTCGTGTCGTGTGCGTTCAATCCTCTCACAATGATATGCATGAAATATTGATACAATCGTGTGGTGGTGGTATGCTTAGCATTGCATGATGCATAAAGTAAGGGACAATGTAGAGCATATCCTGAAGGAAACACGACAACCGACGAAGGGGACAAGAGAACATTTTAGATCGTGGTCTCGTATGGAAGAGGTGCGAGGGTTTGAGGTGCGTTGTCCTTTGTTGAGACAGTCTTTGCACCACGGGGAAGGACGGGGATACGCTTGAGCTGCACACGCTCTGCAATATAAATGATGAGCATCTGGAGCGACATGTTCGCATCCTCAGTATGAGTCAAACGTACCACCCTTGGCCTTAGCTTCCACGTGAAGTTCGTGGTTTCTCTTGACACGGTCGAGGAACTCCTTCCGGCACTTTGAGTGTCTGATGTGCTCAACGCGGATGTTTACCCGCTTCTCGATGTAGCGGTTGCCGACGACCTTGTAGACGATGACACCGACCGCATGCGGTGTAACGTTGTAGACGATACCAGTACGACTATTCAGCGCAACAAACATTGTCAGCAAGATAGACCACATATTATATTGATCGTAACACACCCGTGGTAGTATTTGTGAGGCATACCCCTCTGCTGAGCAGCGTTGGCCTTGATGTCAACGATGTCTCCAACGCGGTAGGTGATGAGGTACGTCGAGAGCTTGATCTGACCCTTCTCTATAAACCACACATATTTCAGCTCATCCCTCTACATCCATAGGTGCAGCAAGCCTACCCTTGAAGGCCCTCTTGAACATGTCGCGCGTACGCGCGCGGTAACCAAAGGAGTGCGGCATCTTGAAGGCTGCAAATGAAGAGGTTAGACTTGAGGTCGTCCAGCATAGCGAAAACAGTCGGCATACTAACGTCGGCGGTGTCGGTGCTGGTGTCGGGGACGAGGTCGGTAGTCTTGAGCGGAATCTCGTTCTCGAGCGCTTAGTTGCGGGATCTGCCGTGATGTGGCTTTAGTGCTATACAGCTGTGGCTGGAGCGCTCATTCATTGTTTGTGTTGCTTTGGTCTCGTACTCAGTGAAGCAATCCGCAAGGTCGCGCTAGGCTCCTTCACCGCCGCCTCTTCCGACAACCTCAAGAAAAATGCCCAGGTAATGTTCTCAAGCTCGCCGACGAGGCTGTCGTATGCTAATATCGTCGTCTTAGGGCCCCGCGGAACCATAGCAAGACGTGAGCAGCTTTTCTTTTACTCAAGATCCACCGTAGTGGAGGGATGCACTTGTGCTGATTACGGCCGTGCCCCATTGTCATCCTTGGATGATATTACAGCGCCAAGGTCCCTCGTCGACCTTTCGAGTCCGCTCGTCTCGATGCCGAGCTGAAGGTACGTGGTCTGTGTGTTTATGAGGAACATTCATGTGACAGCTCTATTTGGTAGCTCGCCGGCGAGTACGGCCTCCGTAACAAGCGTGAGATCTGGCGTATCGGTCTCACCCTCTCCAAGATTCGTCGTGCTGCTCGTGAGCTCTTGAAGCTCGACCCTAAGGACCCCAAGCGTCTGTTCGAGGGTAACGCGCTCATCCGTCGTCTCGTTCGCGTTGGTGTGCTCGACGAGTCCCGTATGCGTCTCGATTACGTGTTGTCCCTCAAGATTGAGGACTTCTTGGAGCGTCGTCTCCAGACTCAGGTCTTCAAGAGCGGTCTCGCCAAGTCTATCCACCACGCTCGTGTTTTGATCAGGCAGCGCCACATTCGGTACGTGATCCTCAGTAAAGTTATATCGCAGCAGTCAGTGCCAACTCATACGACATGATAACAGCGTCGGCAGGCAGATCGTCAACGTGCCCTCATTCGTCGTCCGTCTCGACTCTCAAAAGCACATCGACTTCGCTCTTACTTCGCCATACGGTGGAGGTCGCCCCGGTCGTGTCAAGCGCAAGCGTGCTGCTGCTGCTGCCAAGAAGGAGGAGGGTGGCGACGAGGAGGACGAGGAGTAATCGTTGTAGCTGTAGTATCTCTTTTTCTTCATGCGCTCTATACATATGGGCAGAATGGTATTATGTGCCTATGCATGCTAAAGCCAGCGCAATTCCATGAGCACGCAGGCTTTCAGTACTTGGTACTCGCAGCTCTGATTATGAGGTTTCGTCTGACGTGAGTATGCGTTTCCTCAAAGCGAAACCAACTTCAAGGCAGTTTTAAGACGAGTGATAAGCGATTCCTAAAAACATAATGATGAGCTACCGCATTGATATTGATATTGACGTCGCTTCGCGGGACAGTTGCTCATAAGTAACAACCCTTACTATACGTCGTCCAATGCTCAACTGATGAATGATATCCCAGCAAGTACCTACCGAGATACTATGAGATTGTATACGGTTACCATGTCCGGCGTACGGAGTGCACGCCCGCCAAGGTCCCTCTTGCGATACGATGCGTTTCATGGTGAAAAGATGCTCAGGTCATATCATAAGGATGCTATGGGAAAATACAGTGTCTGAAACCAGCCCCTTGTAATGATAACGCTTGCTGCATGAAACGCATACCACTACTTCAGCTTCTTCTTACTATATGTGCAGAATTTCGTCAGAGAATCGAAACAAAGCGAGAGTTTCCGAACGTTGACTCACGGGCGGAGCTGAGACGAGTGACCACAGCCACGCTTGCGGCAGTTGGTGGCACGAGGAGGGAGGCGAGCATAGCACTTGCGGCAAATCTGCTTGTCGCAGTTGTATTTTGAGGCAAGAACCTTCAACGAGGGCTCGATGATTCCTCCACGGAGACTTTGTTCGCGAACGTCAGCTTCGTGCGATGATGGAAGACTGCTATAACTCACCGGAGCACCAAGTGAAGAGTAGACTCCTTCTGAATGTTGTAGTCGCTCAGCGTACGACCATCCTCGAGCTGCTTTCCAGCGAAGATGAGACGTTGTTGGTCCGGAGGAATTCTGTAGGGTCGGTCGCGGTAAGTCCCACCTACTTACACGGTAGACATCCGCTAGTAGACATACCCCTCCTTGTCCTGGATCTTTCCCTTGACGGCCTCGATGGAGTCGGAGGACTCGACCTCGAGGGTGATGGTCTTGCCCGTGAGGGTCTTGACGAAGATCTGCATCTTCGGTAGTCGTGAATATGTGCGGCGGCGGTGTGCGACGAGACGTGCTTACTGTGACTGGCGGTGAGTGTGGCCGTGGGAAAAGACTATACAGTCACATGTGAGTGGCTGACTTTAGGGCAGGCTCAAATGATGAGCGCCCGCAGCATCGTTAGCATGTACAACTTCCCAAATCGGCAGGTGTTCAAGTTCACGCCGAAGCTTTCCAGACAAATGCTGAGAGTGTCTTCCAATTTGTCATGTTCCGAAACATACTTGATCACATCGAGGGCCTCATCATTTTATGTCTCATGACATATGGGGCCTTCTCATGCTTAGCAGATCTGTCGTACATCGACAAACAACCACTGGCGTCGCTTCAATTCGCCACACGCACGTTTCGAAATCACGAACGTATAGCGTTGAAACGATTCTCTTTGCTATCTAAAGCGTACATCAAGATGTTCTCGGGTGCTAAGAATCAGAGACCGGCTTTCGTAGGAATGTAAGGGCCGTCCCAGCACTTGAATCCAACATCATTCGAGACCTATTTGAAGGCTCCGTCAGACTAAAATGCTACACAACATATATCAGTACATACTGCGGTAGAGTTGCACATCACTGCTACTTGAGCGCCAGTCTCGGTCTTCGCGAAAATGTCTTTGGCTACAATATTTGTGGCTGACCTGCACATCAGAAATGTTTGATTTGCGTGAATAGTTGACGTACCAGTATCGGGATATAAATCGAATATAATGACCTCTCTGCCAGTTGCACCCGGGACCGCATACCAGCATGGGTCAGTCACACAAGAACCTTCGACATAGGGTTTACTATAGCCGTAATTTCAGCATGTCAGATAACGCAGCGGGCGCAACGATATAGCCGAACTCACTCCTCAATAGTGCCTTTGAAGTTCTGGAAGAGGAAATCTTCTACATGGGTGTTATTTACCACTGTTGAGTTTGGCCGCGAGCCATTCTGCATATTTGCTTCAGCACATGCAGGTGACAGTGAAATTACCAGCGCACCTCCTGATCCCAATAGCTATGCCAATGATCTGTCAACGCCACAGTCATCAAATACAGATAATATACGTACTTTTGGGTCACATAGATCTGCGAAGAGTTGATCAAATATGCCATAGCCACTGTACATCAGGGACCTACCGGGAAGGGAACGTTTTCGAATTTGATGTCCCGCCAGGTTATGCTTTCGATTAGGGATGAGCAATTGTCTCATGAGGGTAGAACAAGCCAAATTGATACCGACTTCCGCGCAAATCCATTGCCACCGGTCCAGCTCTTGAACCTTGCTCCATAGAGGGTATTTTTCTGCGATTATATTAGTTCACGTTGAGTTAGTCCGAGATGTGTGGTACCATTGTCGTGCTCTCAATACTATGAAATTGCGATTAGCATATCGTCATAAACGGGGAAGTTAGCACTCTTATCGTGCTTACAGGACATTCTCCACATCCGCAACGGAGCCACCTGAGCCTAGCGAGCCAATTGAGAGGCCATGACCGCCTTCACAGAAGGAGTTCCTAGACAATGCCTCTAAGCTAGATTACCAGAATAGGTTGGACGAATTTACCTCCAATGTATATTCTTGGCGCCATTGCCAACGGTGAGACAGTCATCACCGTTTTGAACAGAGTTATTCTCAAACAAAATGTCTGTGCCTCCCGCCGAGAATCCTGGCAACGAACTTGGTAAATAAGTTAACTGGAAGTGGGAGGTCATCCTCACCATCTCTATTTGAATCTTAGCTCGTGACATAAATCGCATATAAAAACAACACATTAACTCACGTATTGAACGGGAAAGACTACGGGAAATGTCAAGTTAGTAAGCAAAGACATTCGGTATAGATAAACGACACCTTAGTGCTGGACAACGCCGCGATCTTGTTGTTGAATATGTGCAGATTTTTGGAACCGCTGGTCGAGAAGCACCACCCAATGGGCTTGAAAAGGCATTAGCATGTGGCTTTATTGCCTAGATCGAGTGAGACTCACCTTCCATAACTTCATGTCACGTATGATACCATTGGATATTTTACTGAAAGCCCAGCCATGGGGGCGATTCGTCTGCTGCTCAGCGTCCCACCACTGAACACATGTCAGTATGTAGGATAAGTTAAGTCCATATGGTTGTATACACCTGCTGCCCATGAGAATCCACCCATCCCCAGTCGGGATCAGCTGTGCCTCGCAGCGTAACATTGTTACCGCCTGCAAACGCTACCCTGTACTTAATATGAGCGGCCATGCTGAGTGTGGCTATAACACTTTCACAACGTACCATGCCCCTGGATAATTCTTCGATGCTACGACAGCTAAAGGCCAATAATCAGACCGTGTTTGTACCGGCAATAGCGACAAAGCACGTACCTTGCACAGTCGAAATATCCGCGGGCAAGGTCCAATTCCCCTCAATGGCAATCTCCACGTTGTTCAATACAGGAAATTTAATGGAGGTGAAGATATTGTACGTCACACCCTTCTTGAAGACGATCGTACTGTTACTCGTGTAGTTGCCTGCGGCCAAAGCAGCGGCTAACGGAGGAATATCATCTTGACCGTCGGTATGCGGCACCACGAATGTTTGCCATGCCGACACGTAACTCGAGAATACCGACAGAAGAAATATGAGCTTCAGCATCATGAAGCAGCTTTGTACACGGGACACTTTCGGTAGACCTCTGCTCTTTATACTTGTGCGACCTATAATTCACCGACATTCCAGAGGTCACAAGGTTACGTAGAAGCGCAATATGACGTTCTACATCATCCACGTGCCATATAACCGTTGCCGAGCGTGCTCAGATGTTTAGACCTGCCGAGCAGCAGGCCGTCGCAGTCGCGGTTCCTATGCGAGTGCTAGCCCTTTAGACCACCTAAAGCTGTGGAATTTTAGCACAAATCAAGCTGCAGATATATTGTACGAACCGTACCTCGTGTTGTAATAAAACCATCGGTAGGTCGTTCGTTTAAAATTTCTGAATTTCGAAACCAAAGGTCCTATGTCAATAGCTGGAGTATGCACACTCGCAAGGTAATGACATTAACTGCCCGGTCCGCAAGAGGTCCGTACACATCCGGTCGTCATATGTTCAATAGTCCGAATGGTGGATCACGATCCACGGTAACTGGGACCTGGGGAAATTTAGGCTTCGACGATGAGCCTTGTAGTTTACCAGTAACCATTGGTAGAGGTGAAACGGCTACATAATGTTCTGAGTTCATAGCCACGACACGTTTGAGCCTGCGTCGATGAGTACAAAGAAACGCGGAGGAAATTGCTGAGCCTCTGAGTTCAGTATATCTAGTGAACAAGCTATGCTGTCGCCGCACAAATTACATAGTAGCATCGGTTTCTTGAGCTAGTACCAGTAGCGGCACGACACTCCCAGAATTTTGGTCGACTGTTTGCATGGGTCAGAGACGTTATACACGCGCTAAGAATCGGAAAAACACTCACCTATTCTACACCACTAGTGATAAATAGAATATACGCGTTCCAGATATAACTGTATCATCTTGGATGTGACGGTCGTGGTAGGCCCCTAACTTCCAAGTGCGACCTGGATGAGCGCCTGTAAATTCAATGCCCTCTGCCACGTGGCTTTCTCAGGCTGGCATGGACTCGTTTGACCTGACTGGTTCTGTATACCATGCATCGACTCAGCGTATTTCGTCCAGAAGAAAACACGACATATGCAGGTCAATCTAAACCTCCCGGACGATGTTAAAACGAAGAATGCAGGTCGCGATGCTAATAAGACAAGTAACTCAATGATTGCTCCGAATCCGAGTCTATCGCAGCCACATTCACTGGCAATGGTATGCAAGTTCATAGACACGAAGACACGGCTGATGGAACACCACAGCAGATATACATGCCCTTTCTAGAAACAGTGGCACTGAGTACGTATTATGCGTAAGTGATACTATCCACTCTGGAGGACACTCGACTGACACTCGGCCGACGCCCAATGATAGACTATTCAATGATAGGCTTGGAGTGAATTGCATTGTGTGGCGTTCACCCCTGCCAACAAATACGAAACTGTCTTGAAGTCTCCTGCTTGGCATATAGCACTTGAAGTATTCAGCCACAATCATTGGTGTCATTCCCTATTGAATGCGGCGATACTAGTATACTCTGACAGGGCATCATCAAAATTCTTCTGCATTGCATTATCTTGGCCAGTTTTGCGCCAAATTTATTCATACACATGTGGAAAGGAACCATGGTGCATGCCTAGAGGCATGGCGGGGTATATGCATAGACTTCTGCAGCTCCGCTCAATGATTCGGCCACTGTATGTGCTACGGCCATATCAAAGAACGATTAAGCTTTCCCTTCGGTGAGTTACTCCTCTATCGTTTTCTACACGCCTCTCACGGTCTAGACGTAGGCCTTGCGATGCAGTTCGTCGGAGACTTGCCTTATTAGAAGGTTGGCCTCTATTGCTTGAAGACATCGCTCAATGCGGTAGGCCGACTGAATTGTCCGTCATCGAGACGCCTTCCAGCCCACGCTCGTACCGTTATCCGCCACTTCAGAGTCGGCGTATCACGCAGAGAAGATAGAAGGTGGTGTCGCGGTACTCTCCTCAATGTGAACGTTCTTCCACTTTGCGTATGAGCTTGTCGCGTACTCATACTCAGTTCTTTGTGCGTGTCTTGGTGATCATTGGAACAATACCATCTAACATCTTTATTTCTCAGGCGGACTCTAATATTACGTGTTATTACGGACGACCATCAACGTTTATACAGTCTACAACCACCCTGAAATGCCGATCAAAGTTTACCAGGAAGCTGCCTAGCGCAGATTCCTTGTACTCCACGTCGATCCCTGGAACTACTCTTCAGCACCATCCAGACTCGTCACCACCGTCCCACCTTCCAGTGGATCCCGGTCAACTATAGCTGTACTCTTTCCCGATTGTCGACCTCATTTCAACGGCAACTTACTAACATGATGAACCTTGCTCCACAATCCACGAATACGAGCTATCAAACTTCAGCCTTACGCCGTGCACATCTTCAACTGCATTCAGATAAGCCAGAAAGCCCCTCTTCTCAAAACTTCTTTGATTTGGGTTTACATCTGTTCCAGCGGCGAACCAGACAAGACCATAGAATTGCGTGGCAGTTCAAGACACAAATATCAATGTACCGGGAACCTTCGGCTACTGCACTCCCATCTATTCCAGAGCACGTTCTCGAGCTCGTAATTAAACGATGGTGAATGCCTAGTATTCGTCTCGCCCCGAACCTTCCATCGATCCTACACAGGGTCTACTCCGACCTATGTATTTGTATTCAATACGCACGCCAAGGAACCGTCACTGGTGGTGGTCTCAGTTCAATCCAGTCACAACTATAGGTCGGGTTTGGAACTCGAGTTGACTTCCGGGAACGAGATAACCGCATCAGTGGCCACCACAATGATATCAGGTTCGCCGTTCGTTACTCCTAGTGCGTGCGCCGCATGTGCTATCTCGAGGACAATACACCGCCTGTTCGTTCTTCGTGGAACAAGGAACGGAGCTGATAGCGCAAACGTGCTGCGCGAGTGCCTACATGAGGCTACTAAGCATACATGTGTGTGTACGCCGAAGCCTACTCAGAGGCCGACTGGCGAAGGTTTGACAGATAGGGGATCGACATACCGAACGTCCATTGTGGCGTAATCTGACATATCACACAAGACGTCGGGTGCATATGTTTTGGCAGAGCTAGACAGTTTCTAGGTCTTGATTGCATTACGAATCTAAGTATATGCGTATGGCGCAACTATCTACGCGGTCTAACATACATGACTGTATTCCGAACGAAAGCGGACCGAGTCTTAAACCGACTATCCAGCAGGTAAGATACGGCCGAAACAGGGTGAGCAGATAAACGTGAAGAAACGTGTGATTGTGACGAGGCAACTATTGCTAATGTACAATGCGATGAGTGATGAGTATCGATGAGTAATGCAACAACATAAGACCAGGCAGAGATATAAAACCAAACAGATGAGTACATACGATGTAGATATTACAGACGAAATCTAGAGACAAGGACATTTTGAGGACAGCACGCGGCCTTTATGCCACTGTCATAGTTTTGGAAATGTGGGGGTGTGAACACAAACTAAGAAGGCGATGATGGTGATAAATCGTTTATGAATGAATGAAAGGAGTTGCAGCGCGGACGAGTGAGGATACCAAACCAAAAGTTGTTGTGAACAAACAATGTAGAGGGGGACATAGTGTAGCAGCAAAGGTGGAGCATCGGTGGACAAGGAAGAGACATAGATGTCGAGTAACGAGATGAGCGAAACGCAGGAGTCCAAGGTGGTCGTCCATAAGGTCTTTATTCTCCGCAATATCCACGGCGTCCCACCAAATTCTCGCACGAGTATTCGTCCGCAGGAGAATAATCAGGTCGCATGACCACCCAGTGAGAAAAATCCCACCAACAATCCCCAAAGCGACGAGAACGACTTGGGGAAACGCGGGGGATGTGGGGAAACAGCCAATCATATCAGCTGACCCCGCGCAAGGCTACGGAACCTCGGAGCGTAGTCGCGGTTCGAGCGACACTTTGTACGTACTTCGTCCGTCACATCCACCGCGCCTACTCGATTTCTCGACGTGCGGGAGGTCAGGCCAGTCGAGTAAAGACGTAACAAGCGCAAGGTCCGAGCGGGTATCTGGTAGTTCGTGCAGTCGTCTGAGCCGTCTGAGTAGATTTGTGAATATGCATGCCGTAGTCTTCGTGTCATCGTGTCAAACAAGAAAAGAAATGTCGTGCGTTGTGATCAGGTTTTCTGGTCGTGATGGGAAATGGCGAGCGGGAAACAGTGAACGGTCGGGACTCGGTACGAAGAAGGCGGTTGGTGGTCGGCTCCCTCAGAGCATTTGAGCTATAATAATGGAACGATGCATCAGCGTTCGTGTTCCGCTCTCTCTCGACTCTCTCGACCATGACTCTTTCGATCTGCCGCCGCACCTAGAGAAAGAGAACAACCGCCCGAGCACATCACACACATCGAGGGAATGAGGTGGACAACAGTAAGTTGATATGCATGGACAACAACAATGAAGAGATGAGGAACCAAATGACGAACATATATGCGCAGAGGAGAGGGGATAAGATCCAACAAAAACACATGCATAAATGCAAAAGCAAGAAAATGCGTCTCCAACCGATCTCTAGCAACCAACCAGTCCGTTTTCTCCATCTTCAACATCATCTCTAAACAATAATCCCTCTCGCATAGCCCGACACAGCGGCAGCATCCAAAGCACCATCGAACGGAGAATGCAACTCACCGCCGACGATAGCAGCGCCCTGACTCTTCTGTGCAACTCCCGCACCACCGAAACCAAAGCCAGGGAACCCGTACCCACTCGGTCCACTGAAGTGATCAGCCGGCCACGCCTGTTGCCTCTTCGGCCCGACACCAAGCGCACTTGCGAGCCCAAATCCGTTCGCTCCGTTGAAGGACGACGACATCTGAGGGCTCGAAGACATGGTGGTAGTGGGAGGAGGAGGGGTAGGAGGGGTCGAGTTGTTCGGAGAGACGTTGAGTACGCCTGGAGTCGGAGGGGTCGATTGTGCGAAGCACCACTGGCGGACGAACGCTGCGTAGGACGAGTCGGAGGTGTCGACTTTGTTGCCTTGTCCAGGGACTTGCACAGGCCCGGGGGACATTGGCGTGGGCGTCGTCACTTGGGACTCTGACTCCTCGGGCGAGCCTGCAGAGGGCGAAAGCTTCCTGACTTCGTCGGCAAAGGACGACTGAGCATCGGGCAGCTCGAGGCGTACGGGGCTCTCCTTACGTCTCAAGAACGTAGGCGGCGGCGAAGGCTTTCTATTCGGTGAGTTCCGTCCACTCGAGCTCGGGGTCGAGTTCTCTGATCCTTGCCTCGACACAGGTGGGCTGGCCAGCTGACTCAAGCTTCCGAACTGCGCTCCCAGTGGACTCATACCGAACCTGGCACGCGAAGTGGGAGAGAACGGCAGAACCGAAGGGGACGCATCGTCTGCCTGGGCGTTGTTAACGGGAAGGTTCGTAGTCTTGATGGTGGGAGGGGCGGTGAAGCGCGGAACTGGAGAGGAGACTCGAGGCATTGGCCCAGAAACGTCGGAGGCGGGCATGCCACCAATCATGATGAGAGGCGACAGCATCTCAGGTACGTTCTCACCCGTCTCCTTTGCAGACTCGGGCAGATCCTTCAACTTCGTCTCCCTGGGAGGCGTAGTAGGAGGCGTCACCAAGAGGGCCTCGTCCCCGCTCTTCTTATCTTCATCGTCCTTCTTCTCATCGGCGGGAGCACTCACAGCCGGCGCGACGTAGTTGCTCAAGCTCAACCTCCTCGAGATATACTTCTGAGTCGTAGGACTCCTCGCAGCGGGCGCGGTGTTGAAGAACTTCGGTGGCGAAGACTGGAAGTGCGGTGAGCGAGACGACGGGCTACCCGCCGCTGGCTGCTGAGGTGTCGAATGTCTCCGAATGAGAGGGATCGGCGCAGTCACCGAGGCCGTTGCGGCTGCCGGCTTCTGCTCAGACTCCTCCACATCCTTCTCAATCGGCGTCCTCTCCACCTCGCTCTCGCTCTCCTCGTGAGGCTTCTTGGCAGAAGTATTGATAGTAACAGCTCGACGAGAGCCTTCTGAGCCAGCGACACTCACCCGCGACACCACAGGTGCAGCGGCACCCGTTACAGGCGTGCACTTCAACGAGCTCGGTGCACTGAACGTCCTCTGCTGGCTCGTTACCGCGCCACTACCAACCGTACCGTTCGAGAACAGAGTGTTGCCAATCGTAGAGACAGGCTGCACCCTGGGCGTCGAGAGAGGAGAGACAGCGCTTCTGCGGAATCCAACACGGTAGTTCTTCGTGTCGTTGTTATCCCAGAACTCGCCAGCTGGAGAGATGTACCGCGCGACGAGGTAAATCGTGCGATCTGCCAGCTTGGTCTCGTAGTCCTCAAGTCTGATCGTGAACCTATTTTGGATAATAGGTGTCCCGAACCGTCAGCAACAGTGCGGGATGTCATGAGAGGATATACGCACGAGAAACGATCCCATGCAGGTTTATCTTCTTCCTTCGCCTCGACCCCTTGCGCCAAGCTCGCAGCAACATCTCCCACCGTTCTGCTCACTCGCGACTCGCTCGGGAAAGGCGGGGGAAGACCGGGAAGACTGACAACGTGCTTGCAAGTGACCTCGCTCGTCGTTTGCCAGTCATCAAGAGTAAATCGGACCGCGACGTTCTTCTCAAACGCGATGTTCCGTACAAGGACGGTTCCTCGCAGAGTCGGTGGTCGGGTCCTAGGAAGAGTCATAGTTTCAAGGAGAACATTGGAAAGAGGGGAAGCAGACGGGTTCGGTATGGCCGATGTTACAGAGGGTGAGGTATCGATTTCATGTAATAGCTGATGAGAAGTGGGTCCACCGCTTGAGCCTGCCGCTGCAAACGATGATCCAAACATGGACGCAGAACTGGGTGACAAAAGGGGGAATGGGTATGATTCCGCCTCTGTCTCGGTTTCCGTCTCCTCTCCTGACGGCCTCGACAAGCTGGCGGGCTTACCACCCTTGTTGAACACCTTGACCATCTCCAATCCTGCATCCTTCTCCGCAAAGTGCACTCTCGGCGTGCTAGGCGCACTCTGAGCGCGGAAATGCTTCCGTTGCTGGGGAGCAAACTCGCCAGCGACATTCGGTGAGGAGGAGGAGGATTTGAGGGAAGATTTGAGGGGCTTGCCGTTCGATAAGATGATGGGTGTGCTGGGTGTCCGTGGGAGCGAAGCCGAGTGCGGTGGAGATGGTGGGATGAACGGTGGCACGGGTCTTTCGGTGACAGGGGATGAGGTGGGGAACGGCACTGCGTTCGTCAGAGAAGATGAGGGGCGCTTTGGGATGTCAATGTAGGAGGGTGGGTCTACAGAAGGCGAGAAACGCCCAGACTGGATGGATAGGCGGAGGGAGTTGGTAGGAGAGTAGGAGGGGGAAATGATGCCTGGTGCGGGGCCGTCAGCGACGGCGTTTTCTTCCGGTGAGTCCTCGTCTTCGAGGTGGAACAGAGGCTTTTTGGCTGTTGCGGTGGAATTACTCGAGCGACGGCGGGGGAGGGAACCCATGGACACAAAGGCGCCGGGACCACTCTCGTCAGAGAATGCCGAACGAGTTCGTCGGTGGCCCGGACGTGAGGGAGGGGAGAGGGTCGCGGTGGTCGTCGAGGACGACGAGGAAGAGGGTAGGGGCGATGAGGGCAGTGCGTAGGGCATCGCGGAAGATGTTGGGTGTGGTGGCGAAAGCGTGTACAAGTGTACGGAGGAGGTATATAAAAGAATGTGAAGAGGACGGAGGGGGGATTGGCGTTATCTATGAAAGGAGATAGTGATTAAGGTGAGTTGGATGGATGGGAGCCAAAAGAGGGAGATACCTGGGAGACCTGCGCTGGGCTGAGGAGATAGGGCCGTGGGGGAATTGGAGATGCCGCGTTAGTGGGAATGAATAGATGGGTTAAGAGGAGATAGTGGCCGATGGGGAGTTCGGCAGGCTGAAGCGGTGTAACTAAACGGCTGGGCGAAGATCAACGCAGAGTGGGTGGTGTAGATACGACTAGATACAACAAGAAGTTTAGCAATAATGAATACAGAACTCGCAACGATTGACCGACGTTTCGAGTGGGTGCACGGTAGATAGCTGCCGCGGGGGTGATGGGGGAGGAGGAGGAAGAGGAGTATCCCTTGGAATCAGTGTTGAATCTGCTGGTTATGGACTGATGGTTGTGTGCCCGTGTGTGTGCAGTTGGGAGGCCCCGCAAAGGTCGTAGAGACAAGGAAGAAGTAGGAGGCGAGTGTCCGCCGTAGAAAAGGGGAGACAGAACGCGGCTCATCTCAGGGCCTAGATACTCGCGCTACCACAACATGATGTCACTAGAGATCACCTCATCCCGCCCCGCCCCCGACCCCCGACACATCATCCTCGCTATCTCACCTCTCGCCCTCATCGTCGCCCTCGCCCTCCTCGCTGCCCACGGCGTCCTGCGCCCGATGCCGCCGCTGCCGACGCACCTGCACAGTCAGGGGCCCATGCGAGCGCGGGCTAACCAACATCCCCTAGCGTCCGTTCTGTGCGGTCGAGACTCCCCATGCACACCCTCGTTTCTCGTACCATCCTCTACACTACAACAACGCTTCCCCTATTGTCCATCACTTCAGTACTGTTCTCCGCTCGCTCGTCGCCTCCTCTCTCATCCGCATCTCACGACTTTACCCGCATCTGTCTAGAATTTCTTCTTTTCTGCCCTCTCTCAGAGTTCTCTCAGCAACCAAGTCTATCGTATTCCTTCTTCTCCGCATCCCATCAACTCACCCTCTAAACGTCTGCCGCATGCAATTTTCTGCCTCTAAATCAGTCTAAATCTCACATCGAAAGATCCTAGATTCCGTCCTCGGCGCCCCTTGTCCATGCTGCATCCGCCGGCCTCTCAAGCGCCGCAAATCCAAGATTGCCGGTTCCCACACTCTCCATTCCTGACATACTCCGATTCAGACATATCCTCCGTTTGTCATCCCCATGTTCCTCCCTCCGTCACGACGACCCCTCGCACATCCCGCCTCCTGTCTCGCATTCGAAACGTCGGGACGTCACACACACATACACCCGCCTTGACAGACATCGTAACCCGCACATATCGCCATCAACGGCACTGCACTGTCTCGAATCAATTCCCACTCCACCACAATGAGCTCCACTTGGCCGGCCTCGAGGTACACGACTCATTCAAACCTACGTTCCTAATTCAACCCTCCCGACGCTCTCATCCAATCGTGGCCATCTCGACATTCCAGACAAAATTCCCATTCGTTGCCCAGCACGTCAGAATCACTCTACGCTGAACTCTGCTGTTCTTGTTCTGATGACTACGCCGTACGTACTCAAGCGTCTCAACTCTCACCGTCACTTCTTCTGCGATAGAAGACACGTATGTTTTGCTCATTGAATAAATCCAGGAAGACACAACACCAGCCACAAACAGTCTCCTGGATGCCTCAGTCTCTCAGCTGACTGCCTTCGATGAGCCAAACCGACTCGGTTTATCCCCAATATTCCCCGATGCGACGACGACTGGCCTTCGTGTTCGTCACCAGACGTGTGAACGCATCCGTGATCGCCATCCCACCATCATATCCCTGTACGACAAGGTACGACACGCACGATCAACTAAATAAAGGCCAGCCAGTAAGCGACCGTCAAGTCGTCGAAACATTCAGTATCCTCGTCATAAGCTCGTCGGCATGGACGTCATCGTCGGTCATGAGATGTCGGGGCTTGACGCGCTGCGTCTCATGTGCCTGTCTCGTCGAAACTGCGCGTGCGACTGACGGAACTTGCAGATATTATTCAACTCGAGATTGTTCGAGTACTTGCGCAGTTTGGCTTCTGGACGCGTTTGAGGCGTTTACGAAGGTTTATGACACTTCGATCGTGAAAGAAGGTGCGCGACGTCGTAACTGGCTTTTGCATGAACAGCTTCGCCGAGTGTCATGACAGCTCTGTTTGTCTTGGATGTACAATACCAATATATACCAATACCAATACCATGGCCAAGGCTACATAACTATGATCGTAGACTACGAATATATAAACTTCACACTGTAAGCTTGGCAACCTCGCTTTACACCTCTCACGTCAGTCAGCAACTTTATACGAACGGCGTTGTGGTTTTTCATTCCTATGAATCCTATCGAACACTGAATGAATGAAATGCTTCTGTGCACTCTGATATTGCAAACACTCTTACCCCAGACTATCCCCACACGTACACCTCCAGCCCTATTATCCCCCACCTCCGCCGTCCCTATCGTAAACCCGTCTCTGGACCACCTCCCACCCCGCTCAGGCGCGATTGCATCTCACCAACCGAAATCTGGTATGCCCGACATACCGGATTCGGATCTAGGAACCGCCTCCTTTCCTTCGCCCTGCCATGCCGATCACCCATCTCACATCTCCCATTCATTTCGCGCGCCTATCACCCTAGATATGTTGTTTATCAAAGACGACTCATGCACGATGACATGATGAGATGATCATGTTTCTCGCGCAAATTAAATGGAGATCTGACTTGAGATCTCTTGTCGGTTCACCGAGTTGGGCGCTCGTTCGAAGGTCGAGAAGTGGGAGGGTGATGGGATATTACGTAAATATGTGAGGTGCACCGCGACTTGTTTTCTGGCCATGGCGTTGCGTTGTTCATCGAAAGCGTGTACGAGGTTCCCAGAGACCCAGCTGGCTATGGTGGTCTTATGGGTGCAATGTGAACTTCAAACAAGGAAAAATGGTATGAGACTAGGCCACGGTTGAAGGAAAGGAAACGTGTGTCGTCCGTGGTCTTCTTCTGCTTGCGTGCTCAGGACATACAAAACCCATACTGACAAAAGATGCACGATCTTCAGTGCTACGTTGTACTCGGAGGCGAGTGAAGCACAGCTCTTAGTGCACTTCTTTCCCTGACGCGTCTGGCATACAGGTAATCCGTCGTCACTTCACCTCGGACTCGGAGCGCACGCACTAAACTGCTCTCATCAACCCGTTCCAACGCATGCCACAATCGTACTTCTCGACCTGAGAATACCATTCGTTTTCTCAGTCTTGGCCACTTACTCGTCTCCTCCTCCCGCGTTTGGCAAGTCGTTCTGTCGTTCTGTTACCTGGTCTTGCCCTGTCTTGCCACACCTGTCATCAGGTCTCAGGGCGAACGAGACGTCAGATAACATGTTGTCCTTTTCGGAGTGTTGTCTCCCAGCGATCATCTTCAGCTCTCCGATTCTTCAGGGTCAGGTATGTCGCCCATGTTTATGATCGCCGAAAACAGACTACTGATTGGTGAAGCCTTCCAGTCTAGAACTTTGCTGTCGAAGGAGTGCTACGCCTATGTGTACCAGACGCGACGAGTCATTTCCCACCAATAATTGAACCTGACGAGCACCGCTCGCATGACGATGGTACGAGGAATAGTGTCAACGGTCGTAATTACGCCCGAATGCACTCTGGTACTCCTCCGCAGTGTACCACTTTTCTGTGGCATCTCACCACACCGTTCACCGCCGTCACTGCATTCGACTGTCTGACCTCAAGCGCAAGGTCTGGACCTCACCTTCTTGTCTTCACCCTGACCACAAACGCTCTCTTCACCTTCCCATCGTCTTGTGACGACCATTCCGAATGGCTTTGGAACTCAGGCGGCGCGCTCGGCTCAGGCTACGAAATCGGTAAGTTGAAACTCGACAGCCATTGGTCTCTCGCAGAAAAGTTACAAATGATGCTCAAAGATTCAGACGCCCAAAGGACAACGTTCGAATAGCCCGAGCGCGACCTTGAGGTATACAAAGTATAGCAAACTCTCAAGAGAATACGCTTGTGCTATTCCTCTAATGTACGTGTCCTACACGGTACTGTACCTATGACCTCCATTAGCGTGCATCAGGTCCCTACCTTCCCTCGGACGGAGGACGCACACCTTGTGAGAAGCTGGACGCCACGAGCGAGATAACGTAAGTACCAACGCGCCCCGATCGTAATATATTGTACTGGCTTCGCGCTCATTTGTTCGTTGGGTTACCCGCAGAAGAAAACAGAAAACGAACGTCAGTGCTGGCCAGGCAATCGGACACGCTCAATGCGACTCGAGTCGCGGCTTTGTCACGTCGTGTCTATGATCGGTGTCCGTTTCCTCTT
The DNA here is from genome assembly GCA_037042295.1 of Irpex sp. Y119-03. Lineage (NCBI taxonomy): Eukaryota > Fungi > Basidiomycota > Agaricomycetes > Polyporales > Irpicaceae > Irpex > Irpex sp. Y119-03. The sequence continues at coordinate 49,603 of JAXQKB010000003.1, forward strand.
CAAGGTGTGGGGTCTGACCCCGTGGGCTGTGGGCGTACGGAAAACATACTGAAGCTGGCGTCGAGTTGTTATATCCGACCGGGGCTGCACGAATGTCTTTGTTTTGGCTTACTCCGCAGGGCAGCTCCGTCACATGGGCGACATTCGAATCCCTCTGAAGAATGTTCCTGTCGACAGGGCATGCCGTGCAGAATGTGAGGATTAGATTGTGTCGTCACGAGTCGATCCCCTCGTATTCAATTGCACTTCCAGAGCGTCCCTGTTACGCCCGAGTGTTGGTGACTGGCGCATCAGATGTGAAGGGCACAGCGAAGGCGTCCCTCACGCATCGCATCCAAGTTTTCTACGTATCTTTTCCGCCGTTCGCTGCGCAATATGCCAAAACACAATCGGTTATAAACGCCACTCGAGCTCAGGATCTAGGGCACATTGGGAAGCGCAATCGGTCAGTCATGAATGTACAGCGCGTGACGATTTGGACTCGACACGACGAAGCATCGCCTTCGATAATTTCCTGCTGTAGTGTCATGCGCACAGGCATTTTCATATCAATATGATCGTATGACACCCCTCGTTCCTCTCAAAACAGGACTGTAGCTTGATTGACGTGTTGCTGTGCTCAGGTGAGCTTCTGTGCGCGGCTTCATCTCAAGTCATTCTAAGCTGACTGGCCAATTACAGATTATCTATTCAGTCTGACGCGACAGCACCTCCTCGGTAAGTTATGTCAGACAAGCTGGACATGTGCTTCTCAGAAGAGCTTGCTGACGGCGTGCCCGTACTTCCCAGAATGCGGGGAACCAACGATCTACAAAACGATGGATGCCAGCATGCACGTTGATACCACTAGCACACAATTACTGATGGTTATGCCTCTAGGCTGCCGAGGAGGGAATCACTCAAACCGAAACGGAGACATCAAAGATGTAGATTCCGTCTGTCAAACGTCGATATTACTCTCTGTTGGCGACTCATGGAAACGACTGAACGAAAGAAGCCCCTTATCGGAGTAGCAGAAGATGAAGATGGGCTTGCCGTGGTATTGTAAGTGGTGTTATGGGAATGCGATGCCACTGTCGTTGTCAAATGGGTGAGTTCTTCTCCTATACCCTTCCCTACCCTGTTTGATATCAACACCTATACCCTTCCCTACCCTGTTTGATATCAACACCTATACCCTTGATACCTCAATGAGCAGAGTGGGTGCTGCAAGTGGATTTTGGATTGAGGACACCACAATGCGCCCAAGGACGGGGTTCCGTCACGTTTTGGCATATCTCCGTCACTGCGTGATTCTCAGTAGGTGAGGGGGAAAACACGCAACGATTTCTTCTCAGCACCATATACAGATCTGTCGCGTTTCTCCCAAGGGCATCATAGGTAAGTGCTTGATCTCTCCTGTAATATATCGGCCATGGCGTAGATTAGTGACAAGCCCGAGGCAGGCTATTCATGTACAGTGCGATGGCCGGCGGCCTTGCTTCTCTTGCAGAACCCGTTGATGGGTTCTTCCTGGGAAGGGATATAGCAATTGAGATGCTTGGAAGGCCGAGAACCACCACCTGTGCCAGTCGCAGCCAGGAAGAGACAACGGCCGATACTGTATGGTGCTGGACACACGAATACCCCGCGCTGGCGGCTTGTCTCCCACATATTCAACGCTCGGACTTTGGAATACCATCTTACTCGCACGCCCAGAACTTAAACTCTCACTCTCGGTCAGGAAAGAGAGTGAGCGGGATCGCTGGATTGTGCCTGGACAACGAGTAGTGTGCCCTAGAGCGCGTACGAATTTCTGCTGCGTCACAATACCGTCATCAATGCACTGCCACCCCAAGTCAAGTGTTGCCTTCGTGGAACTCTCGCGTAAGGTCTTGTGAGTGTGCTCACTTTTTGACTATTTATTTAGGCGGCATGGTAGTCGTGGACACATGACGAGCTGCGATTGACCTAGAAACTAGTCAATAAGGCAAACATAGACGAGATCTGAACAGGCTGACACGAAGTGTACAGTATGCCTCTTCTAAATACGTCTCCTAATTAACAGATCGCTGACATTGTGAAGGTCATTCAGAGTAAAAGGGGTGGCACCTAAACGGAGTAGCGCGGGTACCATGGTTGCAATGGGAGGAGCACGCAACCATAATGAAGTGCTTTGTTTCCTACAGGGAAATCTCATAGCAAGCCGAATCGGTACCCTCGTTATCTAAGCCCTGAGCCACCGGTGCTGCGTAGTAGCTTCCTCATCATAATCATCATCCTGGAGAAGATGCACCAGTATATGTGGGTTGAACAGCCACTGCCCAAGTGTAGTTTTGAGTTTACTCATTCCTGCCCCTTTGATTAGTACAAGAGTATCTATGGCCCCCAATCTTCTGTATGCCGTGGTCCGTGCTGAAATGGGGTGGTCATAGGCCGCTCTCCCATCTGTGGCTGCAATTGCATTTAGGCGAGCTGGTATAGGAATGTGTGAAGGACAATAGTAGTACTCACGATACAGAAGATGCTGGGATGGGACGCGGTCAATCGGACACGCGCAAAATGACTGAATAGACTGCAGCGTCTCTAGACCGAGTGCATCAGCATGCGAGTAGTAATGTGACCCATAGACGCAGCAGACTTGGCGCGGCTTGAAAGGCCTCGAATATACACCTAGTTGATACCAAATCTAGACATGTGGGTATGTCGAATTGGACGTGATATCAGAGCAGGTACACATTCATCTGTGATAGAGGTGGTCGAAGTTGATGATGATGGGTATTCAATATTCAATTCCAGGGCTCATTAGCATTGTGTAAGCAACGTTGGCCTCCTTGTTCTTTTCATGTCCATGTCTAATTTTCCTTCTATCTACATAGAAGACTAACGGACATTGTTGCTGCAACGACACTACGACATGTATCTGATCTGGCACTGACATGCTCTGCTTGCAGGTTCGTTTCCCGCACTGGAGCCACTGTCATCCCGACTGAGACAGATGAAGCAGAACGCACTATATCCCTCTCCAGGTCTGGTGCATTGTCACATGCATACTTCGTAGGCAGCTCCGCAGCGGTGAGCGTACATACATTGTAACAGCTAAGAACTGTAACCTTCTGAGTCTGATCGTATGCAAGGGCGCTAAGGCACGTCACGGTGCTATGCATTGCCTTATTAGGTAAGTATTTTAACTTTTCATTCTCGTTTACACGTGGCGCTTACATCTTCCCTATCCTTTATCCGGGAATGCACGACAACGTTGATTTCTTCTCTCTTCATGCTGAACTATTTTATCGACTATCGCACTTATGGCAGCGGCCGCCCCTATGTGGTGCACGGTTGTTGCACGGGATTAAAATGCAACAGCTAGGCCTACGAAAAACACACCCGGCTATCACCAGTGTCTCAACCCGGCCGCTGAAAGCAGACGATTCGAGCAGTGATCACAAAGTAGCAAGTACACACCGTCAATTCGACAAGCACCCCCACTTAAGGTGCTCTGCGGGTCTTAGTGACATATTCGGTACCACTGGTAAGCAACAGACCCGCTCCAATAGCTCCCTCTACTGCTCCCACTCAAATGCCACGAAAGGTCCGATTTCACGTCCACAGGGTTATCGCCTAATTTCGATATGTCAGTCGGAGCGGCAGAGATGTGTAAACAGTGTCTCCAGCATGGGGGAAGTCGGGAAACCGATGATAGCGGATACCATCATCCATTACAGTTCATCACGACATACCGCCGCACTCAGCACAGCACGCTAGACATCGGTCCCGACATTGGTATTGCGAATTTGGCTATCATTCGTCCCGGGCCTCCGAAACATTTCGATGACCTCGGTCAAAGTCTCGCTTCGAATTGGTTGGTGGACGGCTGGATTCAGGCAAGAGCAGCCCTTCTAACCGCGCCATGTCTCTGATCTTCAGCTATCTTCAGCTCCTAATACCAATAGAATGCGGGCTGTATGCTTCGTCTGAGAGTTAAATTGTGTAAGTCGACCAGCTCACCAAGCTCATATTGAGAAATATGGTGCTGATGTTCCGAGGCTCGGTTGCGGTTGTAGTCGCGGGTGCTCTGCCACCAGTAGCTTGGAAGAACTCTATGCACGTCGCATTCTTCCAAAAATCAGCGTCGCAGCGGTTGCGACCTGCCCATGGGCCTCGCTGCACACCAAAACACCTTCTCAATAAGTATGTACATCCATCGAGCCCTGCATTTCCAACCAAGCTGAAGTGACCATCGTCTTTGTACTCAAGCCGACCACCATAAAAGTGGGTCACTGTCACCCACATCATCTAGACGATCTATTAGAGGACGTTTCTGTGTCAGAGATCCGTGCTAAGACCGGTATGCTGGCCCGCCATTCACGAGGAGTAATACTTGGAGACTGATTATCGGATTCAAGGATGCTGTCGCTACCTAGTTCGACACCCTCCGGGGCGGCTGAACGGCCAAATTATAATTAGAGTCAGCAGTAACACCCGATGTGGGTTTTGATAGCAAATTTAGTGGTGAATACATCCGCTAATGGTGTTATCAGGGCAGTTCAAGGTTCATTGTATAGCCAGAGGTTTACGTATGGACTCACACTCCAAGAAATTTGTGCGCAGAGCAAGCGCAGGGCCAAAGGCTGCGTATCTGCAGCTGATAAAGCCCTGTATCGGAGTTCGGCCTGCAGCCTCCTCAGTGGGCTGATTGTACTCTATGTCGTGTTTGTATCGCAATTGTGCTACAGTATGTGCGCACTCCGATAATCATCTCACTCAGATCACAAGCACTGCTACTTCTTATCGGAGTAAGGGAGCCGCCAACGAAGAAATCGACAGCGTGGGCCACCGGACAGATCTTCGAAGACAGATCTTCGAGCTTGAAATTGCGCTACCTGCGGCTCCCCTTCGTTCGTGAGTGCGAAATTTTACTTATACCCGCAAAGCTTGAGAAGTTGAATTCAATGAACTATTTTACGTTCTAGGAGACGTCAACTGAGCCACTAATTACGCAGAACCAGGAGGGATAGTCACTCAACTCACTGACTTACTAGTAGAACAACTCACGCTAGAAGGTTGTCTCCGCTACTGTGTACCTGATGTGGCCTCTCTGATGTGGCACACCGCTACTTCAATTAGACCAAACAAGAGCTGAAGGCGATAAATTTGACCGGTTGCGGCAAGGAATGATTTCGGATCCGCAATACATTGGTAACATTGACCCTCCCGCCAGACGATGGATTGTAGGCAAAATGCTCGTTTTTCCTCATCAAAACTATGGGCCTCCACGCCAGTCTACCATAGGCCACCTAGAAACGTGCAGACGAAAGTCGAATCTCGGACCAATTCGAAGCCACCTGCTATCTGACATGGAAGCGATACATAGGCCGCAGATTTCCTTGACCTATGCCAACTGAACGCAGAGGTGGGTCGAACTTCTCTACGCCTGGATCGCCACACATACTAGTACCTCGTGAAACGGCTTCCGGGACCCTTCAGCCTCGGTTGTTCTTGATCTCTTCCATAGATCAAACATCCACGAGCTCTTGAGGCACCTTGATCTGCGCTATCTAATTCGGGGCGTAGCAATGTCATTAGCTGGTAAGTTTTAGTAGTCCAAGCATTTCCTGGGATAATATGAGGCGTTGTTCACGATGTATGGCACAGTTTCCAGATAACTCACCGTACTCTTGTATCTGAGCTTTTGTGCAAGGTTGTCGAGCGTACCACCTTCAAGTTCCCCTCTCGATCATCACTTCGTCGCACCGAGGAATCCGAAATTCATATCTACCTTTAAGCTTCCTCCATTCAGCGGTGTCGATTAAGCTCGGAATCAACGGCCGTTTTCTTCTCTCTTTCTGTACGTCTGATATTGTTCGGGGATTTGGGGATCGTCGCTCACCAAACCGTCTGTAAGCACTCCGAAAAACGCCATCAACGGCATGTACCGTAGGTTCTTCGAAGCTCAGGCTGTTATCGCGTTTACAGCGTTCTAACTATCATACAATGTAACAACAGGCGTGCCATTTTTCTCATAAGATCGCGCCTTTACGTTCAGGTATGCTCTCGTAAGCTTCAACGAATGCCGTCATCCCTGTATTTAATAATAAATAAATGCTGCTTACTTTTCTTTCCCGAATCGCCATATGGCTGAAGTATCGTAGAGCTACACCATCGCAGGCGAGCACTCGAGCGGCCCCGACACGCTCTACATCTAGTCAGCTCTGCAATTCAAAGCCCAAGACACAGAGTACCGTGCACGATCGAAAAAATGTTTCGCCGTTCCCAGATAAAATGTCAGTGAGACCCATCATGAGATTGTCCCGTAACTATTAAAACGAGGATCTCCTCAATCTGGTGTACCGGCTGTTTAACAATATGCGGACTCGGATGACCCTCGCCACTGCGGACCGATATTAAATAAGGCGCATCTCGATGTGGCTGACGATGGTTGGGTGCCATATTTCGTGTAGAACGACCGATGTCTCGAAGGGCTCTCATTGAGCTGCTCGACGTGGTTGTACAGATAGATGCCGTGCTGGTGTTGTCTTTTGTTCGTCGCCCAGGGAATGATCAGCACTATCTTCAAATGGAGCATAATTACAAGATGAGCATGAGTACTTCACCTGAAATGATTACTATTGACAAGTCGAGGGCCGTATTCACGAAATTCGCCTCGTGTTCACCGGCACCCACCATTACAGGTATGCATAATTCGTACTTGTGATTGACACTGCCAACAAGAAGGGTCGAGTATATCTGCCACATACTTGCGTAAGTCATTGTTTTCTGCGATACCCACTCTCAGTCGTACCGATGAACTGGTAACCGGGCCCTGAAAGTCAATCTTCTTTTGCTCATCCAGATGTCCTGTCCGGCAACTTGCTATGAGTACACTACCTGCTTCGAGGACAAAATCTTTTTTTCAATTGACCTGGTATGGTTCTCAGGCGCGTTTCCTGTTAGGGCCCAAGCGCAGATCGATGGAGGGTAAGGTAATCGGTCCGAGTCCTGTGGGCATGGTAGCTATCGCTAGTTATTATCATAGGCGCGAAGGACAATCTAAACAAGCATACAGACTTACTCATCTCCAGTAAAATTTGTAGACAGGCGCAAGGTCACCCCTGAATGGCCCTCAGAGCCACAAACAAATCAGGCAAAGCAGGACTCAGATGCGCTACTCATGGTGTGGATGACGATGAAAGCGACAAGGTAGTGCACTATGGGGATGGAGTAATTCTGTATTGATTCTGGTTTAGAGGAACACTGTTACGCAAGTTGGAGATGGTATACATAATCGAATTAGTTAGAATCTATTGTGTTGGCTAGGAACTCTGAGAAACTGACCTATCGTTCGCTACTTCTGGCCAGCACTACCTATTCCCATCTCCACAACAAAAGACTCCCTCCCTAGCCTCCGCATCTCCTCCACTACTTCTCCAACCTTCTCCATCTCGATCCAACGCCGCTTCTCCGCATCTTGTTGTTGTATGTCCTTCGGTAGTGGCTCAATGAACCTAACCCGTAGTGCGAGCCACTGCATTGCCTTGATGTTGCCCACGAACTCCTCCAATCGCTCCTGTTCTCCCTCACAATAGATACACCCGGGGTATCCAACCTTGGCGAATCCAGATATGCGGAGCTGAGAAGACCATTGTTGTAGGTTCTTCCGCTTGGTGGACGAAATCAAGTGGTGGGAGGTTAGAAGCGCATGATAGGTAGTCTGTGTACCCGTGTCATGTCCCGCAGTTTCTATACCGCTTCTCTTCTCCGTCATGCTATCACCAGGCGTCCGAGACGCATTACTGTGTAGGAGTGGCAGCAGATGCGACGAGATCAGCTCGTACGTAGGAAATCTATGCGTCACTAATCAGACAGGGGCATCGCATCCCAACACAAGCACGCACTCACTGTCTTGTACCTCTCTTAATTTCTCCTCGATAATGTTTTGCCACCACTCCTGCTCGGTACGCGTGATGTCATCTCCTTTGACAGCCACCACAGGCATTAGCGAAGAGGTGGATGAGTACTGGACATCGATACGAAGCCTTGCATTGTCTATAATGATACTAAAGTCAGGAGGAGGAAGCTGAAGATACTCTTGGGCCGTAGTAAGCTCAGAGTATCGGTCAAGATGGTCGTCCCACTGGTAACTTGTGGAGTCTTGGAACACCAGCGATTCCCCAGACAACAGCGAGCATCTTATCAGATATATCTCTTCAGCAGTGTGTTTGACGTCTATATCGAAAGTCTTGGACATGATAACTGGGTGGCTTTTGCAATGGTGGGTGGAAGTTCTTGGAAAACGTCGTCACATCCAAAATAGGCAGTTGTATCCGTGGTGGCGTGCTGACTAATGCCGCGTTACATTCAAGCGTGAATGTAAGATGCGATGCTGTTAGGTGTGAAGGGACGTGCTTTGATACGATTGGAGTTTGGACCTATAAATACAGATTTACTGGCTTCGTATCGTACGGTGTGGGGAATGTCAAAGTTCTCGCGGCTACGGCGCACGAAGAAGACGAAAGTGATTCAGAGATAGAAAATGTCGAAGGACCGAAGGATGATAATAAAAAGATGCGTAAATAGCGGACTAATGCGAGGATAAATGAGAGGATTCGATGGGGAGCAACAAAGATGCGGGATGGAGTTGCGATAGGGAGTCTACGATGCACGAATTATGAAGTCTAAAATGCGAAGGACAACTACCCTTAAATAACATAAAATTGAGCGTGAAGGTGAATGCTGTGCTTGATGTGCATATGCGTTCCGAGATGACGATTGTGTGCGGATACTCTGTCGATAAGTTCAAGATTTTGCGTAAAAGATTTGCGACGATGTGGTGCGGGACGTTGTGTACTGATGCGGGTGTTTATCACCGAATAATGAGGCCAAAGAGATCAATAGCCGTAATAGGCACGCTGTTAAGACTCGTCAGCTTATAAACAGCTCAAATACTCGTACTACTAACCATTCTGTCGCTGAACGAACCGAGAGTAAGTACCAGCGAGATAGGAATACGGATCGAAGGACTTACAATAGCCAAATAACTTTGGAGCCAGTTTTGCATCCACGCAGAGTGACGATGTGGCCACGAATAGATTCGTAAAGAAGAGCACGCTGATCCTTGTCGGCCTTGACGATGTGTTAGCATTGTCTATTTGCTACGGGGAAGTCATTCACTCACGTTAGGCAAGACACTGGCGATAAGCTGGCTTCCAGTCGGAGACAAAGCAAGATCAACGATCATAGCGCGACGTGCTCTGTTCACTGCGGTTAGCGAGTAGAGACGGCGATGTTAAGTCCACTTACCCTTTCGCAGGCTCACACATACGAGCGATGATGCGATCAAGAGTATCGTTTCCGCCCTCTTTCAACGCCTTCGTGACCGACTTTGCGCCCTGCTCATTGGTCGCATACTCCAATAAGCCGGATACCAGATGATCCAATGTCATATTCCGGTGCTCAGGTGAGCCGTGCTCGAGAACTGCGTGAGAACCGTGTTCAGTCTGCCGTCTGTCCGCGTTACGAAGATATTCACGATACGCACTATGTTGAATGCAATATGAACCCCACTGGCTCTTAGCTACCTCGCCGAACACTGCCGATCCCTGGTTCAGCAGCTCGTCTACGATCCCGTCTTTAGCTGACTCCTCGAGGTTCTCGAAAGCGTGCTGTAGGCCATGTGTCGATAAGGAGATCGCGTTAGAAATAATGACCACGACGTACCTGTACAACCAAGGAACCGGTCTCATGGCACGCCAGCGAAGCCCATTTGCCTTTCAGGGACTTGTTGACACTACATTTTTCAGATCTGTGAGAAACCCTTCGCGATTATAGTCAGAAAACATACTAAGCGAAGATGGGAGGCGCGGGCGAGCTCCAAGTTAACTCCATAATCTTAAAACCCATATCAGTGGCGAACATAATCTCGGTGTATCGTATACTGACTTTGCTCCATACATGAGATGCGTGCTTGTTGACGAGAGTCTGGGCAGGATCGCCTAGGAGCAATTCTGAGACAATAAGAAGGCGAACCTCCTCTTCGCAGTCGAGCGCCTTTTGAAGGACATGGCAGCCATAACAGTTGGTAGCGAGATCCACAACTCGACCGCTGGGAATGTTGTGAGTCATAAGGCAAAATCATCGACGAGGACAACACATACCGCATACAACCAACTATCTTCCTCTTTTCAGCTGGAGTTGCCGGGGCCTCCAAGCATCGCTGCACAGCCCAGTTTCCAAACCTGCAGACTGTCAGCGGTGAGTTTCGAAGGGTGAACACGGGTATTTACCTGTGAGCCATCATTTCGTATCCTCGAGTGCAGATCGCGCTGACGATCTTCGTTCGCTCTTCACCGTCAGCAACCTTGAGCTTTTGCTGCAGAAAGATGGATGCTTGCTGGTCGGAAGACTTGATGATACGCCCAACGAACAGCTCGTATGGAGGCGATGCAGAAGGATGAAGCAGAGATAGAAAATTGATAGGCTGAAGCAGGATGTAAGACAGTGAGATGGGGCCGAAAGTGCATATACTCACCTCATGTGGGGGTGCGCCGTGGTGCGCACGAGGAGGAGAGAAATTGGTGTCGATGTATCCAGCAGAAGAATCGGAGTTACGGCGGTCTTCCGGCTTAGCCCATTCGACAGACGACGCCCTCAGACGAGACTGGGGCCACCCGTTGGGATGAGAAAATCCCGAATCTTGTCGAACGTGAGATGGAAAGGCGGGCTCCCGGATAGATATGACGCCGGGAGGTGCAACGCTTAATCTCTCCTGAAAGGGCTCGAAAGCGGGGAATGAGCGACTGGATGGCTGCATGAAATCCATAGAAGGAATAGACCGGGAAAGTGGGTGGTGAGGCGTCGCGTAATCATGGAGCGAATGCAAATCGGCCTCAAGGAGAAGACCATTTGGTCCTTGGGTCTGACAAGCAGCGCCGAAGTCGAAGTTAGGATTGAATTTCCACTCTCCGAAACCTTTGGCCGGCGACTGGTCTGGAGGAGTCATAAGAGCCGAAGTAGTCGAGATGGGGGACACGTCAGGAGATATGGGCGAAGGCAAGAAGTCCGTAGCATAGCACTCCGGAGCAAATGGAGCAGGAGAGTTGAGGTTCAAGGTACGAAGCAGCTGGTGAACGTGCTACAAGAAATTTAGCCGAGAAACAACGAAAGTGTATGGTACATGAACGTACCATGGGGTCATAGTCGGGCGTGCTTCTTTTGCGACCATCGCCGATGGCACCTACGGTTCTCTTATCCTGACCGCCTATACCAGCGGCCCCAGCGGTGCCGAAGACGTCCTCGCCACCGTTGTTAGTAGGGTTCGACATAGCACGCCGAAACTCTGGACGTGAGGGCTCTCTGAGATGGTCTTCGTTGGCCCTGCTGATGGATTCAATGGCCTTAGACCAGGTGTTGTCCGAAGGCTGTGGCTGAGGGGCCCAGATGGAAGAGCTCAAGCCGGGAGCAGGACGCCTGCTCGACTCGAAGAGAGGCACGAAAGGCTGCGAGGCGGCGGGATGGTTCATGGTGGATGACGACGAGCGAGAGTCACGAAGTGTGTCAGTCCGGGGATGAGGGAATATATACTGCTCTGCGTCAAGGTTTCTGGAGCAACGATGAATTCAAACAGTTCACCTTCCTAATCGAGAGAAATTAAGATCGCATTAGGAAGGAGTCGGCGAGAACGACAACCAGCACGATAAAAGAAGCAAAGCTTCAAGCTCCGACAGGCGTCGATCGTCGTGCAAACTCAACGGACGTCGAGCAGTTGGTGGAGGATCAGGATTTTTGCCCCTCTATGTCCCGGCACTCTTGCCGTAGATCCTTCGAAGGCGCCACAGAAGCTGAAAATCGACGTTTGTCACAAAACAAACGAACCGGTACCACAAGATGCTCTCCTCGGGCCAGATGTCTGGGGCTTCGTGGATCCGTTGGATATGCTGAAGCGAAGTGTGCTCAATCTCAGCCCCTCCAATATCAGGCAAAGAAGCGCGTCCAGCCCCACATGAGCCGCATGATGATTATCAAAGAGTAAGGTCCACTAATGAAGATGATTCCTATAGAGCTGCAGCTTGATGCCGTTTGGGGGTCATGGGCTCTGCATAAGCGATGGTTTTTTGCGACCAGAATCCAAGGGCGTCGAGACCAGAAAGGCCGAAATCATCGTGCCAGATGCGACGTACGACGAGTGCAAAACGTCGATCGAGAATTCGGAAAGCAGGTGACCGTTGAAAATGACCATGTTGGAGTGAGTGGGCCATTGAAATCAGCAGACGTACGCTGACAGGACGTCAGTATCCTCGTGGCATCCCATCACAACTTAACGACTTCTCCCTGGGAAATTCGTGCGTAGAACCTGGCTGGAAAGTCGCTTCCCACAGCAATAAATCTCGGAACCGCTAGTCCATATCTCCGGTCCAGATTTGCACCGTCAATTTCTCGACGCAGCCTGCAGCTTGCAACATATAAATGATTCCAGTCAGTCCGATGCAGTGGTATAACATGTTGCGGAAATCGACAACTCACACACTTTATGATCGATGAGAGCGTGCAGAAGATAGGTTTTTAGGTAGTCTGCAGGGACCGAGGCCAGCCAGGAGTGCGTTTGTGAAGATGGCGGGTGAGACCACAGGTCAGGGCAGTGGTCGATTCGCGTGTATGACTATAGTGTGATGCCTTTAAAGCAATGTATCAGCTCCATGCCCATCGAAGGGGGAGTCGAGAAGCTACCGGTCACCCAATAAACTTCCTTTCCCGGTCGAGAGACGCCATCAAAGAACGCATGTCCTATATTTGAGTCCATACGTAGCGTGCTCAGCGCTCTATCCTAGGCCTAGTAGGGGTTCTGTGATATAGTCTGCTCGGTGATGAGATCTGTGAGATTTCGCAGTTTACGTCAATCCAGGAGTGGGAGAGGCCTACTTGAGATTAGTGCGAATAGTACAAGTTAGCGTTTGGTTAACAACGTCGATGAATCAGACAACGTACAGTGCTAGGCCGCAGTAGCAACAATCAATAATCATATGGTGTGCATTATAAGTCGTCTGTCTTAGGTGAATCTCCTCGGATTCAATTACTTGAGTGCTCGGCCAGCGTGCGTGGTCGCAGAGAGGAATAAAGTCGAAACCTCTGCCTCGGACCTCCTGGCGGTGTTAAGCATCCGATCAAGCCGAGAATGTGATGCGCTAGATGCGCCACCTGGCGTCTACGTCACACCTCTTACTTCCAACTGGCGAGCATGCCATCTCATCGAAGGGGGCGGTCTCGCTCTCGTGAGAGGTCTCGTTCTCGCTCTCGAGATAGGTCAGAGTCGTCGGAAAGAGAGATTGATCTCCCAAATGGCGCGAAGTCTATCTCAGAGTCGGATTATTTTCTGCGTAGTGACGAGTTCAGAGTGTGGCTCAAGGATGAGAAGCACAAAGTAAGTACTCATACTATTCGACATATCATTGTATTTGTTAATCTCTCCTCTTCTGTATAGTATCTTGACGAATTGTCTAGTGATAGGTCTCGCAAGTAAGTTATTTGAGCTCTTGCTATTGTTGCTGCTGAAGAATTGAGCAGATACTTCCGCAAGTTCGTGAAGGTATGCTGTCTTTCCATCAACTTATTTGCAATACTGAGTAATATATCCTGCAGGCTTGGAATAGAGGAAAGCTACCTAGTATGTCTGCTGATTCATACCCGGAAGGGTTAATCTGACAAGCTGTTGCTAGAATCTCTGTATCTCGGTGTTGGTCCACAAGCAGCTAGTAGCCAAACTGGCTACAAGTGGTCATTCGCATCGAAAGCATCAAAGGCCGACTCAGAAGCTGTACGTGCTGCTCGAGAGGAAGTCGGTGCGGCCAATCATCAAAAGCCGAGCATAGGTCCATCTGCAAGTGGGAGTGGACGCGTACTCGGGCCAACGCTCCCCAGTTCCTCAGATTTAGTGCTCGCCCGAGAAGAGGCAGAGTCTCAGCGAGCGACTGAACGAGACAGAAAGAGGAAACGGGACAAGAAGGAGGGAAAGGAGCGAATCGAGGATATGGTAGGACCGAAGGAGGTGGGTCGGGAAGGGATGCTGGAGAAGAAACGCGCTCGAAGAGAGGCGGACCGCTCCTTCAGAGAGAAGGGAGATGATGGGCTCGAGATGGACGAGTCTACTCTCTTGGGTGGCGGTGACAGTTTCCAACAGCAGTACGTATATACCTACAATCTTCCACTTACGAACCGCAAGTCTCATCTTCCTCCACTCCAGGATTGCTCGCCGTGATGCTGCGCGTCGGCGGAAGGAGGAGGCCAAGTATGGTGCCAGGGAAGACCGTGATGCAGTTGCACGAGAACGTGCCGATGCTCTTCGACAAAAGGACAGAGCCACGATGGACATGTTTATGCAGATGGCCAAGGAGAAGTTTGGCTAAACATAGTCCCAGACTGCGCAGCCTCACGAGATTTTGCTTACTGTAGGCATTCCTTTCCACACTGATTAGCTTGTGGTGCGACTACCAAGACATATCATTACTGGGCGATAAGTGTACAGGATAAATATAGCGGTGCAATGCGTTTAGTTGTACCGGTTCCTATGATGAGATTATTGTCCTGCCAAGGCATGCAGGATACGACTCGGGAGTGATTTGTTCAGCTTGGAGCCATCCCATGCTCTGTCGTCAACATCAAGCATCTATGGAGCGTACTATTAGTTTTCACACTTATGAGAGGACTCGTGCGGAGCTAACCTCTGCTGTCTCGTGACGTTCAGATGTTTTATGCGTAGGTTGCTTTCGGGAAGAGAACATCTGAGGCCCTCGACTACGGCCCCATGCAGCATTGTCTGCTGTAAGGCAATGGCCATCCGTGTCGTCGTATTCTTCATCATCTTCGACAACGTAATCAATGGAGAAATCAACCTACAGAAGTCCTGCGATAAGTCGACTTATAACTTGTAAGATGAAACCAGCTTACCAGAGTGCTGCATTCAGACTGAGTAGCAGACGGTGTGATAACGGAACGATCAGACAAGCTCATCTGACGTCTCTGCACAGAGCAAAACATGTTAGCTCTCTCACACTACCATGCGTCCAATTAAACTGACGACATACCGATCTGAACGACGGACTAAGCTTTGAGTTGACGACGTACTTGAGCGACCGAAGTTGGTCCTTCTGTGCAGTAGTCTGACGATCGTATGTCACTTCTGTGAGGCAGATGGAGGAGAGCAGCACAGCTTACCATGGTGAGGTGTGTATCGAGCGGAAAATCTGGGAGGACTTGGTTGGTTGACGGAACTTGGGAGGATGAGCGACGGATAAACCAACCCCATAATATACCATGGCCAGAGTGGCGCGGGCCGGACCATGACAAGGCCGTACGGGTACTTTCAGCATAGCCCAACGCTCCAATGTGCCAAAGTGCTCACGCGTAACAGTCTCATGCGTTGAACCTAAGGTCAAGCGGTCATTCCACGCGAGACTGGAACGACATAGAATAGTGAGAAGAACCTGCACTCACCAGTATGAACAGGTCCGGATCGCGAGATACCTGTCGGCATGTCTGAACGCCATGCTGTCGAAGAAGCGAGTGTGGCGGAATTCGGAGTAATGCCCTCTATTACCTCGCTCTCAGAATCATCGACGAGTGTATGCCACAAGCCAGGTCTATCTGCGATGTTTAACCTTATGAACGACGTAGCGGAGTAACCTGTCAAATGCCTGCGACCCACACCGTGGGGTCCCCGGGAAGGGGAGACGGCGTTGTGCCTATATAAAGGGACTTATTCCCTCGCAATGTCGCCCACCCGACTGGCACGCGCGTCCTGCCTGCCGAGAGCGGAAAACCTGCGCTGGTCCCATGGTTGATGCTCTAGTGACGCAGTGGTTGACAAGCTGAAGGTGTGAGAGACAAAACCTCCCTTGGGATATTGGCCACGTTTACTGACCGTCCCTCCTCTCTTGTGCAGCTCTAACTCCGGATCGTGCCCAGCCGCTGCATGGATGATCCTTTGTTGCTCACTTGCCGTTGAATAGAGGATGTGCTCTCCGTCGTCCCTCGAGATAGATGCAGAGTTAGTCCGTGGAATAAGGCGCACCATGCTGGCTTCTATCTCATCGGAGGCAAAGTCACTGTGAATTGAAACAAGCTAGTCGAACCACGCACCAACTAGGAACCAGCGCCACTACAAAACAGCCACTATTACTCCACTGGGCAAGAGGAACAAGATCATTGAATTAACGGTCTTAAAATGGATGAGCTCTGAGCTACAGCCTGCCTCCGGAGAACAAGAAGTCGTTCCTCATTCGGTGCGTACCCGCGACAATCGGTACCGCATGTTACATTGATCCAGACTTGGGACAACCTCGAGGGCGAAGAAGGCGGGCATTGTCGGTCTTTGATAGGCAGAATTCAACAAGGACCTGACGCCACATGGTTATCAACTGCAGATACAGGTGCGTGACACGGTACGAAGACAGTTTGGACTAATAACAATATAATTTGCAGACGGTGTCAGCGTGGAGGTCGATAACATGGAAGAGATAGAGGTCACGTACACACAAAGCAACAAACAAGACGTAGCTCTACAGACACATTACAGTCAACTCTGATCCATTACGTCCTTATCCGGTTCACCCCCTATTTCCTCGAACACGAGCGTGCCTTGCTGCTCCTTGAGCCACTGTACGCTACGCTTCTCGTCCATGAAATACGAGTAACTTCGTCTCAGATCCTCCACGTCCACGACGTCTGATTTTCGTTTGCGAGCGAGCACTTGTGCCGCTGAGATTAGGTTAAGGGCATATCGCAAAGTTGTTTGTAACGCCATGGACGTCAAGACGGTCAAAGCGTCTGGGGACAACGAGACATCTTCTTCCTCGCATCTATAGCCATGAAAGCCGGTATTAGCATGTCTCACTACGGTCAGCCAAGATACATACCTAATTTTGATGATCTCCTGCACATCTTCCTCAGTGTAGGGTCGTGTGCTGACGATGAGAACACGGTCCAGCAAGTCAACCGGGAGACCGTGGGGGCTACGGAATTTTGTGCCTCTGATTCTGGCCATACCACGATTGGATGCCATAATGACAAGCGGGGCCAGTTCATTCTCCAAAGCACGATTGAGGAAGGAGAAGCACTCGATATCGAGCATGTGAACCTCGTCAATGAACAGTACCTGTGCGACATGCGTCAGTGTGGAGCAGAAATGTATACAAATCTCACGTACACCAGGTATAATCTCAGCTTTACCCTCCTCTCTCCATTCAGCGACCTTCGTGTTAATTTGGTTTCGGAGTTCGGGCTTGATTTCGCCTGTGTCGCCGGCGAAGAGTGCCAAGAAGCCTTGGGTGCGACTGTTGATGACGTCTATTTCGTGCAATGATACCGTGTGAACCACTTCTCTACGCTTTTGTATTTCGCCTTCAGGACATTGAACGAACTTCGTCTATATCCGCTTGATCAGTGAGAAGAGTAGGAAACATATTAGAATAATTACATACATCTGCACCCATTGCGTCGTAGTCTCTTGAACGTGCGAAGGAACGTCCAAGTTTTGATACTTTGCCCGAGGTCTTGTCAATAGCGATGACATCTCCTGCAGTGACCTTCTCTTTTGCCAATGCGTCAATCATTTTCGTGCCGAGGTCATATATGGTCTCCATGTCCGTAGTTTTTATAGTCAGCTTTCCGGTCTTGGTTGCCTATACCGAGCCGTGAGTACGCATCCCTGCTTGAGATACAGAGCAAACATACGCCTGTAAGACTTCGGTCTATCTGCATTTCAACCACCTCACCCTCAATGATCTCCGTCTCCTCCTTTATTCTAACACCAATACTCCTCCGAAGAGCCTGGGTAAGGGCTTCCGTTTTCGACATAGACAGCGAAAAGACTTCGCTAGCGGCGATCATTGTAAAAGGCACGTCAGAGCCCAGAGTCTGTGCCATGCCTGTTTCAAAGAGTCAGAAGAAGATAATGCTTAACACGAGGACCAAATAGATACCCAACGCAATAGCGGTCTTTCCGGTGGATGGTGGTCCTGCAAACAACATGGCCCGTCCCGCTATACGACCTTCTTGTACCATTTTGAGAATCATTCCTGCAGCTTTGCGAGCCTTGGCCTGTCCAACCATGCCTTGAGAGTTTGCACGGGGTTCGAGGTTCTCGTCCAGACCCAATCCTCTAATGTGCGAGTGGGCCCCTACGTAATTGGTTAGCAAGGACTACATTGCCACAGGTCGCTCTCGAGACGTACCAATTCGCTCCATTTTTGTGATGTCCCGCAGCTCGGACGTCCCTGCTGTTATTTGAGTGGCCTGAAAAGACATAATTCATGAGTTTTCTTGCAAAATACACGCGGAGGTGTGAACCCGTGCACCCACCATGATTGCAAGAGGAACAGAAACGCGTTTGTTTGGGTCGAGCAAACAAACGCCTTCAGTCTCAATTTGTGCAACGCGCCCGTCAACGTGACTGTCATCGAGCTCACTGCCAGCTGCGTCGACAACGGGGGCAACGACGAGCCCTCATGTTCGCAGCAAGATGCGGAGCTAGTCTGCTTCGCTCGAGCACACCATTGCCGGCTTCGCGAATAGCAGCCACCTCACTTTTATCTCGAAGCCATGTCCTCACACGCTCACTCGCCACCGAGACCCTCACCTCGCACAAGCCGACAGAAATCAGCGATGCCTTCAAACAGTTGGACACACGTTTCAAGACGTACAAACCCATCACTCCCGGTATCCGACATCTAAAACGGCCTGTGTCACCATACCTATACCGAGGAGGTCCTGTCCGTCAACTGACCGCTCCGCTCCGCAAGAAAGGCGGTCGCAATCACCATGGTCGCATTACCATTCGATTCCGCGGTGGAGGCCACAGACGACGAATTCGTATAATTGACTTTTTGCGCACTGCATCTGGTCCCCACGACGTCGTGCGTATCGAATACGACCCGGGACGATCCGCACATATTGCTCTGCTCAAGAGCCGTGCCCCCGGTGTCACTGGTACCAAACTATGGAGTTATATCCTTGCCCCTGAGGGCCTGCGTGCGGGAGATGTTGTGGAGAGTTTCCGACAAGGTATCCCTGAGGGCAGGGTTCCTGGCTTTGTGGACTCGAAAGCCCTTCGTGGCAAGGCTCTGGAGACAGGTGACACTCAGGTGGCCGATGGCGCATCACTCTCGCTTGGTGTTCTTCGCACAGAGACTCTGAAGATCGGAAATGTGCTGCCATTGCGTCTCATACCCACTGGTACCATCATCCACAACTTGAACTTGAAGCCCGACGGTCGTTGCATGCTTGTCCGCTCGGCAGGCACGTTTGCCACTCTCATCGCTCACGAACCAGACGGCAAATACTCGCACGTTCGACTCCAGAGCGGAGAAGTGCGTAAGCTGCTGCAAGATTGCGTGGGTACGATCGGGAAGGTCAGCAACCCGCTGTGGAAAAATCGGAGCCTGGGCAAAGCTGGTAGGAATCGCTGGCTCGGAAGACGCCCACGAGTGCGTGGTATGGCTATGAACAGGTACATGTCTTTGCAAACTCTTTTATGAATTTCTCTGAACACGATATCGTACAGATGTGATCACCCTCATGGAGGAGGTCGTGGTAAATCCAAGGGTAACAAGCAACCGCGCTCTGTCTGGGGATGGCTCTGCAAGGGTAGACGTACTCGCAAGCCGGGACCCATGGGTCATAAGAACGGCAATAAGATGGTTGTGCTCGAGAGACCGAGGGGAAAGCAGAAGCGTGGTGGTTAGAGTCGGAGGGGCATGTTGTCATACCGTATATCTGATTTGCTAATACGAGTACGTCTTAATTCTTACACCCTCCTCACGAATAGTCGGAGTGGTGGTCCAAGCTGAGGTTGGAGCTGCGAGTATAGGTGAGTGATCATTGCTCGGTACGGTTTGTACGCGTACGCACATGTTCATTCTCCACCATCTTCTTCGTCATCCTCCTCCTCTTCCTCGTCTCCTGCTGGTTTCGCCGGTGCCTTTGCCTCTTTCGACTGCTCCCTGTTCCCCACTGCATCCCTCCAAATCGTCAATTCCTCGCCAATCGTATCCTTTCCCTTCGCGATCGCCTCTCTAACGCTCTCGTAATACGCCTTCAAAGAGCCAACATCCGGAGACACGGGAAGCTCGTGTGTTTTCGTCGCGCTCAGCCCCTGCGCTGGAGTGTCTTGCGGTGGGTTCAGCTCGTATGTTATGGTGACATGACGACTCATCGTGTCCTGAGATCGCACAGACTTTCCGCGAGTAGAGTTGGCAAAGATGGTACCGTCGATATCAGACGCCGGATGCTCTGCATGAACGTGGTTCGGTGATTGCCGGTGTGCCCTGTGTCAAAGATTTGAAGATATCCGACGCACAACGTTTGCCGGCTTTTGCTCGCTGTCCTCTCTTTCCCCACCACCACCATCGTCACCATGCCTGTTCTCGGCTCATAACGACCAAAGGTAGTTTCATATTGCCTTTGGTCGTGTAATCTCGTCTTTCTACCTCTTTAAACT
The DNA here is from genome assembly GCA_037042295.1 of Irpex sp. Y119-03. NCBI lineage: Eukaryota > Fungi > Basidiomycota > Agaricomycetes > Polyporales > Irpicaceae > Irpex > Irpex sp. Y119-03. The sequence continues at coordinate 70,067 of JAXQKB010000003.1, forward strand.
TCTATTATCTTTCTCTGGGTTTTACTGCAAGATACCCACTAGACGCACTCATCATCCATAGAGCTCGCAACATATTCATAGAATTTCAGAATCTACGCTACGCCTCGGTATCTTTACCATGGTCCGCCTTTCCACCTGGCAGTCGCCCCCGGTTGCACCTACCGCGAGCCTCCCACCGGTGGCACGTTTATCAAGCTACTCGACCGAGCAGATACGGCACGCACTCGTCAATTTACGTAACATATATACGCCTTACCCCCTGCCAACGCTTTCAACATCAGGGACAGCATTGCCCGATCACGCCATCCACGACGTATCAGTACCCGACTCAGGTTATGCTTCAGCTGAAGAAGACGAGGACGGAGAATGCGACGGTGCTGATGAATACGGGGACGGAGACAACTCAGCGTTCGATACCGATGTCATTCGCTCCGATCCTTTCGAACGCGAGTTCTCCATTCGGTGGCTCACAGCATTCGCCGCCCGCTCCGATGGCTGGGTGTACGACTCCGGAGTTGAAGAGGAAGAGGAAGAGGCTCGCGCACAGCTCGTCGACGACGCAGCCTCTCTACTCGCCTCTTTCGTCGGAACCGAAGACGAGGAAGACGCTCTGACGCGGACCTTCTCTTTCGCGACCTCCGATAACACCGGGAAAGGTCAAGGCGGCGAGAACGGGAGCGGCTACGTCCACGTCGAGCTCAACGACGCTCCGTTGCTCAGTCAGGACCATACATCCGTCGGTTTGCAGAGCTGGGGAAGCTCCATCGTCTTCGCCGAGCGCATGTGCGCCAACCCTTCCGCATTCAGTCTTGCACCTGCACCTGCGCAACCGAGTCCGCTTCGCATTCTTGAGCTGGGGGCGGGTACGGGCATGCTCAGCATCGCTGTTGCGAAACTCTGGGCACAGCGTTCTGTACCTGTGGAGATCGTCGCAACGGACTACCACCCCCAAGTTCTCGATAACCTGCGTTCGAACGTTGATATCAACTTCGCTGCGTCTTCCTCGTCCGCGCCGATCACCGTCACGCGGCTGGACTGGCAGACTCCGGTGTACGACGCACCGCTAGACAAGCCATTTGACGTCATCCTCGCTGCAGACGTTATCTACCACCCCGACCACGCACGGTGGATCAAGCACTGTGTGGAACGCTTGTTGCGGCGTTCGGAACGAGAGTGCGGGCAGGACGGTGGCGTTTTCTGGTTGATCATACCGGTGCGGTCTACTGGGCGACATGAAGGCATGGCGGATACCGTTGAGGCCGTCTTCCGATCAGAGGCGGTGATTGAAGCTAGCGGGGAAGGGGTGTTGGAGTTGGGAATTAAGAGCAAGGAGGGGATGGGGAAACATGATGGTGTTGGGCGTGCTGATGAGAGTTGTTACAGGCTGTTTAAGATTGGCTGGGTGGAAGCATGAGCTACTAATCTTAGTCGTAATACTCATAATGTTAGTCTCATTTGCACTAGCACTCCAAGGTGTGAGAGATCCAAGATGACAAGATGTTCGAAAAGTTCTAAATAGTGCGTATGTGCATACATGCTATTGCTAAATGAGATGTAATTGGTATACAAGATCCATGGGTCATATACATCATGAAATGGTCGTGATCCACCAGCGCCGTCCGTCGTGGCCACCATCAACTGCCCCATTAATATCCCTACTTCTGCCCGTCTCCCGTGTTTCCAGCAGGCAGAACGTCGCCTGGCCGAGCAGTCAGTCATCCATTTGGCCCGTGATATCCTGTCGTGCTATGGCCCGCTAATGTGATGTAGGTGTAGGTGTGTATTACTTCCTCGTGGTGGTGGTCGTACCAGCATTGAAGCTGGACCCCAAGCCACACAGTGCCAGCGCAGCGTCCATGACATCCGCATCCGCCGTGGGGACCACCTCCGTCTTCGTTCGAATTAACGGTCTCGTGTCCACCTTCGCCTTCGGTGTCGCCAGAAGATGATCGGAGGGACCTTCACGCTCAGGCTGTGTGGACGCCGCGCTTTTGCTTCTCCAGATCTTGGCGTCTCGTCCCTGGCTGCTGCTGGGCGTAATGGCCTCGTGCGCCTCGCTTTCATCCTCGGTGTCTCCGCCCAGGTCCAGCAACATCGGCTCGACGTCCGCATCGTCGTCCTCGAGCTCACTCATGTTTCTCCTGCTAGACACGCGCGCCGCAGCGCACGCCCACTCCAAGGTCGGCTTGCCCTTTGACTTTTTCCGCTTCGCGAAGTCCACGTACTCTCGCTCTCTGTCGCCGATGGGGCTCAAGGGGGAGCTCGGCATGTTGTCGTACAGTTTGCCCGGCTTGTTGGGGCTTGACTGGGTGCGGTTGCGGGTCGGTGTGCGGGTGGTGGAGCGCTCGGAGCGTGATGCGATGTGATCGAGGGACGGCCGGCGGTGGCTGGAGAGCTGCGGTCGGCTCGTGTGTGTGCGCACGGTGTGCATGCTTGTAGAGGAGATGGAAGACAACGAGGGAGACGAGGAGGGAGGTGGGGAACTCATGGACGCGTTGGACAGGCGGCGAGGTCGTGTGAGGCCAACCGTGGATGGGAACGGGGTGGTCGTTTCGGAGAACACATTGCTGTCGTTGTGGAGGGCAATCTTGCGTTCTGTCTGTCGCTTGTTTTGGAACCACACCGTGACGGAACGTAGTTCGCTGTAGGCCACGCGTATGAGTTGCGGCTGAAATTAGGGTGTAACGGTCGACTCACAGGCCCATGTCTGCAGATAATGTTTCCCTCTGTTCGCGCGTTGGATGAGACGTCTGGTGGAATAAATGTTCCAAGGCCATGAGCTGTGCACTGGTGAATCTCTTGCGAGTGCGTCGTGGGGTGTCTCCATCGTGAGAAATGTCGTCGAAGCTGGCCTGTGTGTCGACAGACGAGACGCTGGACGCCGAGGATGTGCGAGACAACAGGTTATTTGCGTGAGGGATTTCATTGAGAAACATATCCATCATTCTTGCGCGTAATTGAGGATAATTGAGGACAAGAAAGGAGAGGGAGGTGGAAAGACGCGACGCGTGATCGAAGTTGATTTTATGATGCCCCCGCGTTCACTGATCAACGCGTCCAGCCACGTGAACAGCCCGTCCACGTGATCGTGTACGCGTAACCGCGGCCGGCTCTCCATCCCGCGGTAAACTGGCTGCAAAACGTTCAAAATTGTGTGGTCATATCTTCTCGGTGTATTCGTCTCTGCTTTGCATCCATAGTTCTTCTTGAGAGAATTTAACGGGTCTTCATAATGCTGTGCTCCGATACTGCGAATCTGTCCTGGGCTTGTTGCTGTGCTGAGATTGTACGCCAGCGTCGCTATCTTCCTGCAATTTGTCCATCATGGAAGTGACTTTGAGGTCCCGGTAACTTCACTGTCATCGGTAGTCCATCGTGGGAAGCGAGGAGGCGGATAGCAGTCGTTTAATGAGACTGCTGCCTACGGAAACTATGAATACTACTCACGGCGAGCAACTACATGACCAGACGCCAATACGCCGCTCACCCTCCATTTCTGCCATCAATCACATCTACAAGATTCCAACTCAAAGACCCTGGAGGCAGACAACAGGAGGAGGAGCTCAAGGATCCAGGAAGACATCGACGTGGTGGTGTAAAGGTGGCTGCAAAAATAACAGACGCGGTACACCCTTGGGCCCGTGGCGAGTTTGAAAATCGGTGCGTATACGCGTTCGCTAAGAGTAGTGATATCATCAGCTCAACTGAGCTACCGCTTCTGATTTGTAGGCATGTCGAGATAGACTATCCTTGTATAGTTCTAGTTTCGCAACGTCCGCCATGGCCGTATGGCGGGCTAGGCTCATGCGAAGATAGCCTCTGATTATGCGTGGTGTGCAACAACCTCTTACTTCTACAGGCATACATCTCAGACTCCTCGTGACATTCCGGGTTCTAGCTTCGAAGTACAGGCTAGGCTCGTAACCCGTCTCTGTATACCTCGTACCTAGAATAGGCTTCGCTTTCAGTGCATAAGTGAAGGCACGATCGGGCTGCATATAGCTCGCACGTCAACTTTTGACTGCTGCAATGGTAGTTTGACGAGCTCATGGAGGAGCAGAGAGCAGCAGGCAAGTAGCGGTCGCTCCTTAATTATGACTGCTCCTCAAATTAACAGTTTAAACGTTCAAGGACAGGTCAAATGCCTGCTGAGAGGAAGATTAGCCGATCTGCCGCTACACTTTACAGCTCGTGCCGACTTTGCCTGTCTCAGTTTGCGCATCATAGCTTGTAGACTCGCCAGCTAGTCCAGTCGCAAGCTGAGGCATGTGTCAATTGGGACAGACGAAGGAGACGTGAGTGAGCAAGTTGCGAGGAGCGCAGCGTCAGACCGACTGACAGTCGGCGGGGCGCATCACTCGGATAGTCCCACCTACATATAACTTGCGACCGGACCTGGTGAGTCTAAGTAGGAAGAAACCTCTCCAGTGGCCAAACGGATCGAATTTTCGCCCTGCTACTCATGGAATCAACGGAGCACACACATCCGTCCCGGATCATCTTCACTCGGATGCTGCAGGCGACAGTCAGTACTCGCTTACTCAGACATGTGTGGTGCTGGTAGGTGCTGGTGCATACAGAGTGGTTCTTGCCGGGATGCAGTGGCCTCACGTTTGGATCACGCTGCAGAATATTGGACCTATGCATATGCCCGCATTGTCGGGCCAACCGACTTTCAGGAACATCGGCGAGCGAGAGAGGTTACGCTTGCCACAATACTGTCTGCGATGTACGGGCCCGGCACACTACGTCGACGTCGGATCATGGTACTACACAATGACATATCCGCCGCGGGCATCGGGCCATTGGTCTTCAGCGAGCACATGAATTAGATTAATTTCAACAATCGAGATTGGTCAGCGAACGTTTGAAACCTTTATTAGAGTTTGAAGCATATGTACGAGCAGCGGGCATAGACTTGGAAGGTTCTATTATAAGAGGGTGGACTCGAAGGGCGACGACCGGCTCAGTTCACAATCAATTCGTGGGTATTTGCTAGGATGAATGCACTGAACGACCAGGTTAGACGTGAGGTGATGGGATAGATATCGATTCGCTGTATGTTCTACTGTGCTTGAGCCTTGTAAAGTGCCAGTGCTCAATTAAAGGATGAGGGTTGTGGCCAAGCTTTGTGGCGATTGGTTCGAAGACATACCGGCGGCACGCAAGAACCCCGTAATTGGCAGGGCTAGCGAACGTTTAGCGCGCATCACGGCGTGGTCACGGTGGTTTCTTCGTCCTCGCCCGCGACGAACTGCACCCATATCTCGCACTTTGTGGGTGTCTTACTTGAACGGTATGACTGGTCGTCCCAGGCGTGCCGTATATGCCCAGCGCCCACTTTTATCGCAGGGAAGTAAGTAAGTAGCATTATTAACGCACCGCAGCTCGCCCCGAAACTACCAGTCGTAAAGTTGCACTGGGTCTAGGCTTGTACAATGAAATATTGTCACATCACCCTCGGCAGGCACCAAATAGACTCTCAGCTTGAACTTGCGCAGAAGGATGCTATGATTACACTCCGCAGGCTTCTGTCCATTTTGATTTCTGGAACAGTGTCCAGTGACGACGGGTACGGCTATTTCACCCCATCTAATATCTCTGGAGGCGCATCGGACGGTACTCTTAGCTCAGCTGATCGCTGAGAGTGTGGCCAAGCGCACAGCGGTGCCCCGCCTTTCCCTCCTTGGACTTGTCGCACCACTTGTACACCTACCAAGAAATACCCAGTATTCGCTCAACTCAAAGGCCGTCAACGCTCCTTCTACCTGCAACGTCGTGCCTCGTTTATTCACCTGGTCTTCCGGAGCTGTTTCTTCCCGTACATGCGCAACAGACGGGTCCGAGTCAACAATAGTCGTAGCCGTCGCCGGATTTCGATCACACCCGCCGTGGCCGCGTTTGGTAGCGGTTCGGTCTGGACTACGTATCTATCCGATTTGGAAGCTGGCACAAGGTGTGTGTTACAGCCGCCCAAATTTGTTTCCGACTTCTCCAGAGACTCCATCCATGCACAGCCTTGCTTTGGCCGCAGCGTGTTATCACGGTGTGACTTTTGATGCAGGGATGGCGTTTCTGCCCTCCCCTTTCATTATTACAGCCTGATATCAAGTGCTCACCTGGCTTCCAACTCTTACCAGCCACTGGACGGTGCACAGCTCTGAGCGCCGAGCCAACGCAAGTTTCCTTGTTATAAACAGCTGTGCACAGTAAGTCTCTATGCCATGTTTGGGCAGTAATCGCCTGAATTCGATATTCCATTTCTGGCCGTTGCATCCGCTTCCGTCAGCCTAGATCGACTTTGGTTTAAGACTGAACGGGGCTGACCTCACTACTTATTTCAGATGCAGCCAACGAATTTCGGCAGCCACGTTCCACAACGTCGCCACCCCATTCACCCGTACCACCCTCAGATGTACTCCCCCGTCGTCGCTACTCTACCACCCGTCGCACCACAATATTCATCCCTCCGCTCGTCCGCTCAGACTCACTCACGTACACACCCTTCCCAGTCTTACTACATGACGAGTTACGGCCATCCAACTCAATCAGTTGAGCGCTTGCAGGACGACCACTCTTCGTTCTCCTCGACACCAGATAACATGTACCAGGATATGGCCTCTCACGAGCAGCCTCAGGACTACCTGGAGTCTCAGTACGCCTACACTCCCTCTGCAGCTCATCACTATCGACCACAAGTACCGCGCTCGCTTGCCTGGCCACATGAGAAGCCGCAGCTATACCATGACTACTCTGTCCCATCTCAGTTCCGTCCCCAGCAGCCGGAGGAAAGTCGATACGGCGAGTCTGCTGGCTATAGTGGGTATTTCGACGATGCACCGAAGGAGTCTCCCTACGTGCCAGCCGAACTCAGCCCATTCTACAGTGGTCAGCATAGCGCAATGTCCCCGGAGCCCGCATTGACGGCTTATACGACGCAGGGTAAGACAATTTCTGCTTCTCTACTAAGTATGTTCTCATCTTTCGACAGAGAATGCACTTCGCTCGGTTGTATATCACACGTCTGGGAGCCCTCGTCTGTCTGCGGAGAGTATGGTGGCTACACAGTCTGGTTCAACACCTCCCAACTACGCTATCAATTCTACGGCCCTTCAGTACCCTCTGACCCCCGAGAACGGCGTCCCTCCTCGCTTTGTCAGGATGCAAGATGTCTCACCCTCTCCCACTATCTCTCCCGATCAAGTTTACTCTAATCTCCCTCCCCCTTCTCCCGTGAATGAATACCCAACATCTCAGATGACCTACGTTCCGAGCGAAGCTAGCAGCACTTCGGCAGATTATGACGAACGCTTATTGGAGGAGATGCTTTCCGAGGGGACGAGCGCCCGGCGGTCACCTGCCACTAATCGCTCACCTCGCAAACGTCAACGCACGAGTAGCGACTCGGATTCAGTGAGCGGAGTTTCACTCGAAAGCGGCGAGTCGGAGAGGGAAGAAGAGGGGGATGATTTGGAGGACGAGGAGTACCACCCGGAAGGGGAGACTCCTCGAGCTGTGAAGACTCGGAGAGTTTCACTGAGACGAGGGGCAAGGCTGGAAGAGGGATCGCAGTCGTCTCAGGAGGAGGACCGGCCCCGGATCATTGCACCGGTGCCAGTGCCTAATCTTACGAAGAAGAGTCGAGGGCGTCGTGTGCCAACGTCTGCGGTCGTGGTGGCCGAGAATGGCGTAGATAAGGTAAGCTTTCCTTCAGGAATACTACGGCGTATCCGGAAAACTCAGCCGTCCTTTCAGAACGTTCGCAGCTATCGCTGCAAAGTTCCAGGCTGCAACAAGTTCTTCCAGCGTGGGGAGCATCTGAAGCGTCACGTCCGAAGCATCCATACGAACGAGAAACGTGAGTGATAATTAGACACTGCCTTCGATAGGACGCTGATCGACGTTTTCTCCGCTGGCAGCGCATAAATGCCCGTTCAAGAAATGTGGCAAAGATTTCAGTCGTCACGACAATCTCCGCCAACACATGCGGGTGCATAGAAACGAGACCTTGGACTCCGAGGATACGTCAACATGAGCTCAACGGCGTCCCTATTTCATGATTTAGCGGTCGGAAGGGTCTTGGGGTTGGTTCCTGTATTTTCCTCCGTGCGTGTTACATTGTGCATATTTTAGTTTTGCTCGAGTCAGTAGGAGGAGGTCTCTTCTCCGTGTATTCTTTAGCAATGTATACTACGATTCCCGTTCATTATTTTTTGTCGTTGCTCTCTCAGCACAGTGTATTTTATCCCACCTTGTATCCAACAGTCAGATCCGTACCACGCATTACTATTATACATCATTTTGTTCGACGGAACACTCATATTTCATCTCACCTCCGACCATCAGACACGTTCATTATCCAATGGCCGTCGTTGTCAAGCATGAGTCGACGTGCTAATCCGAGGATTCGCGTCACAAATGACTGAAGGATTCCTGTCTGCGTCTTCTAGCGTACTTTTCAGGGATACTCTAGACATACACACTATTATGCATTACGATTGGACGGAGGCTCGCGTGGGTACATCATCTAATTGGCTATCCTTCACAAGTGATTGAGATAATCTCCTCAGGTTCACTCGCGTTTCATCAGCTTCCACCCGTTGTCGGTCTCTAGAAAAGAGCCTCACCTGGTCCTCATCTCTCGGATATGCATTATGTAAATCACATGAGTATCGCCCGGCCAGAATAGATTGTTCAAGTATGTCGCAGAACCCTACCTACCCGGGCTGAGAACTCCCGTATGATCTTATCCTACGCCACGTCGTACACCTCACCTTCTCGCCACAGAACCTTTCTCTCGTCCAAGTTGCCACCCCGATTTCGCCAAGGAGGCACCGGACCTTACATAATCGGTCACATTGATACAGCGGTGGATGCGCCGCCGGAAGCATCTGTAATGGCTTCTAGCTCGTCATTGGACAGTGTAATCGAGGGGACATATTTGTGTAGCCATTGGTCCCGAGGAACGGCGCGTTAGCCTAGCCCCGACAAGGGCTTTTTGTCTATTTAGTGTGGTAAGATTGTGGCGGGACACGCGAAAGTCTAAAGTCTAGATGTTCCACCCCGCCGACCATTTCGAGTCAGTTGATCAACAACGAATCTGAGTGTTTGAAGTACGCATATCTTAGGCTGCGCTCTCATCATGGCGATCACTTTGATGGGATGAGCAGGGGACTCCTATTGCACATCGTCAGTGACCATACTCGTGTGTGCCTGATCTGTTCATCGAGTAGAAAGTTGAGCACCAAGTATCGATGATGATCTATGATGGTCGCTCCCCATTCCTCGCGGCAGCCGTAATCACCGTATAAAGACAAAAACGCTCAGCGCTTCCATTCTTGGCAGCCGTTGTCCGCAGTGGCGTCTGGTAGCCTCGTGTATTATTCAGGGCTGCGCGCCTCGCAAAAGCTTCGATTTCTCCGAGCTCGCATGTTCGATACTCAGTACTAGTACTTAGTTTAACTTAGAGGGCTATGAGTAGGCTAAAGGCGCAGCCTAGCTCAGTTAGATGAATTAGTGTTCGGGGTACGCACCATAAGAGATCCAGGACTATAGTGCTAAACTTTCTCGTCAGCAGCATGTTCCTTAGCGTGCGTGTTTGTGATAGACCGGGGCTCGAGGTGGTATGATAGTGACGAAATGAGGTCATTTACGCGTCATAAAATATGGGCTAGTGCTTATAAATACAGTGTAGTGGTCGGTATAGATAACTCCTGCAAAGGAAATTAAAACATACCAGACTAAAGGAAAATTGGCATGCTTACAATCAAGGCACCAAATAAAGTGGAAGCAACGAAAGACGGCCAAGGCAACGAAGAGAATATGCCACGCGATAAGCAAACAAGTCACTTATGCATCGTCTGTCATGATAGCAAAGAATTCTTGCTCATTGATCTCTCCATCTTGGTCGAGGTCAAATTCGTCGATCATCGCCTGACTAAAAGCCAACGGCAAACGATCGGTAAAGGCACATGAGTTTGGTTAGAAAACGCACAGTTCGTCATCTTCTAGACGGTCGCCAATCTCCTTAGCTACCCGTCTCAGATTTCTAAGGCTAATCTTCCCTGTGTTGTCGTCGTCGAACAGTTGGAAGGCTCGACGAATTTCTTCCATGGGGTCGCGCGCCAGTATTCGCTCACTCACTATTGCAGTGCAATGTGTCAGTAGGGTATAAGGTACAGAGAGTACACTGACTCAACTGATTTTAGCGAAGTCCTCAAAGTCCATCAAACCATGCCCCGTCTTGTCATGGTCTCTCAATATCTTCAGCACCTCCGCCTTCTTCAAGTCAAAGCCCAATGCTCTCATGGCTACTTTCAGCTCGTGGTAGTCAACACACCCATCCTTGTCGGTGTCGAACAGCTCGAAGGCCTCCTTAATTTCCTGCTTCTGCTCGTCGGTGAGCTCTGGACGCGTGTGAGTGCGACGCTTCGCCTTCTGTGCGGCTGATGATCCGTACATGATGATTAAAGAGAATCTGAGGGTGAGTGTTTGTTAAGCAGGGCCGTGACGGATGTTCTTGACGCGTCGGTCGTCGTGGTTTGGATGTTCGTAAACACGCTGGACGCGTCGCCGGACGCGTCTGCCGGGTTCGGCGTATCCCGTGGACGAGCCGTCCGGACTCCGGGAGCTCCTGCTTATCTCCGGCCATGTCCACCGGCGACACCTGTCAGTAAGCGCCTGGAGCACTTATCACTTGCCCCGCAGCGTCACTCTTCCCGATGTCAAGTGACAAGCGATGACCACTGCGGTCTACTTACTCGGCTGGAACAATGCTTGCCAGACTATTAAACACCGCCCTCGTCGACGTCGTCGGCGCTGTGTATTCCACTCTCAATGTCGACCAGAGAGTGCTGATCGCCGTTGTCCGCGATGAAGTCCAGCTTGTAGACCAGCACCTTCCAATGTTTACGCCGCTCATATCAGACGCCGTGCCTGCTGTATCGCACGCGGAAAACGTCTAACCGAGGCTACAGCCACAAGGTCTTGCCCAGACTCCGCCCGATAACACAGTATATTACCCTCCATTCATCCGCTGTTTCTTCTTTACCTCGATCTTATACTCAGTCGTCTCAGTTTGCTACCATGGCTATCGAAACAGCTCCTCTCCCTCTTCCCGCTTCTGCTGACCCAACCAAGTTCACTGAGTTCGGCAGAGAGGTCTTGAACGTCAACCCCGGGAATTTGTCGCCAGAGGAGTTTGCAGAGGTCGAAAAGCTACTTTACAAGGTGCGAGATGACCTTCTAGCTAGGTGGTCGACATCGGCTGATCGACGGCTACTACTAGCACTCAGCACTTCTGTTTCGCAATGCTGACCTCAGTCCCGAGCAACAGTACGCTCTGACCAAGGTATGTTTTTCTTTAGGCATGTAGGATGGGTTCTGAACGGCTTTGTTACATGACAGGCATTCGACCCTTCGGCTGAAACCTATGGTCACGGTAACAACAAGACCGGCGAGACCAAAAAGTCGATCTTGCACCCTGACCTTAAGACTATTCCCCGTCAGCCCCAGGTTCAGCTCATTGGCAATGGCGTGGTCTACAATCATGAAGGGCTCGCCGAGGCCAAGCTCAAACATCCCTCGCATACGAACTTCCATAAGACTCGTGTATCACCCGAGGACGAAGAGAAAGGGGTCACACGTTTCTACCGATGGCACATTGACGCTGCTCTCTATGATCTGTCCCCTCCGAAGGTGACAACTCTGTATGGAATCACAGTACCTCGAGGGGACAAGCAGATTTGCCGCTACGACGATGGCACCGGCGATGAGCTCGAGGTTCCCCTTGGCACTACAGCCTTTGTGTCAGGGAAGACTATGTTCGAGATCCTACCGCCAGAGCTCAAGAGCCTCGCTGTACGCTCGAAAGTAAAATACTCTCCTCACCCATACGTATGGATGGCACCCGCACACGCCAAGTCGACGGGTCTTGGTATCGAAACCGAAGGTCTGGAGATGTCTTTGAGTGACCTTCCCCCTTGGGAGGAGTCGAAGATCAAGGTGTTCCCAATCGTATGTCCTCAAGAATAGTGAGCGTGTGGACGTCGGAATTGATTACCTTCACCGCTTATAGCTCTGGAAGAACCCTGTCACCGGCGATCTGCACTTCCAAGTTCATCCATGTGGTATCAGCGAACTCTTCGTCGATCCTTTACCTGCTGGTGCAAAGAGGGAGGGTGCACTTTATCCAGACGGTGCTCATCTGATCGACTTGGGTGAAGTTCGAGAACTGTTGTACAAGATGCAGCGTCCTGCTATAGCTCCTAAGGTATGAGCACACGCCGTTCAGAAGTTTTCACATTTACTCAATCGCACTCCAATAGCTCGTATACCCTCATGACTGGTAAGTGTTGTTCGTTGTAGCTTGACATACGGCACGCTCACACAATCTCAAGGCATGAAAAGGATTTGGTGATATTCCATAACCGCGGTGTGCTGCATTCTGTCGTCGGTGCCTTCAAGCCGGACCAAGTCCGTGCATTCCACCAGTGCAATCTCGCTGCCTCCGACGACCCCATCGGCCCTAGTGCCGAGGACGTCAAGCAGTGGGCATAGGCAATCTGCGCCTTCATTATCTCGTTCGACCAAGTATGCATCAAATGTAGTAGTAATGTTTTGTATTATGGAACAACCGGATGCTACCTTTTCTCTTTGTTCGCTATCGAGCGATGTTTGTGTGCCAGACAGGCAAGGAAATATTCTGTAGACATGATCGCAAGTTAAGTATGTAAGTTTATTGTCACACGATTCGTCGCACAAGTATGATCACTCCTGGTAGCCGCCCGGCCGGTGGTCGGACCTCTGTGCTAATTTCTAAAGATACCATGTCTGCGCAGCTGCGGTGTAACTGCTGTTATCCGTAGACGACGACGAACAACGGCAAGCCCGCCGGACTCCAAAAGCATCAGAGGACGTGGATGATTGTCCCCAACGCACCGAGTCTGCGACCCGAACCTCTCACGCGATACTAATTCCACTTGTGCCACGTATTTCTATTCAATACAAGCCACGACTGCCGATAGAGCTTGCGAAGGTTAAATCTGTCTACTCTGCCTCGGGGAGACTAACTGCCGAAAGCAATCCCACAAGTACTTTAGAGTGCTGTGTCCGGCCACAGGACAACGACCCTTACCATCATGGCGGCAGATAAGCCAGAGACTGGTCTACGCAAGCGAGGGGCTGCTACGTCGAAAGCGGAGGAGCAGAGTGAGGCGAAGGAGCAGCCGAAAGAAGTCTCAGTACGTTCACACTCTTTTCGGTCTGTAAACGCTTCTAAATTGTCGTGGTACTGGGCTACAGCAGGCCGAGAAGAAGAAACCTCCACCCAAACCCAGGGCTCAGCGCGCTCAGCTGCAGGGATACAAGTTCACTACGCTAGCAACGAGCGCACTCTTTACTGCACTGGTTCTTGCTGGATTTGTGGTCATAGGAATCAAGGTGTGTCGCATCTGACATTTTCCTGAACATGGTGGCTGATCCTAGGTGTAGCTCATACAGTACGACCATACTTCCAGCACGCCCAGGGCGCCACAGAAGGGCAAACTACCAGGGACTACGTATAACGATCATGTGGAGATTACTGCAGACGAAGATAAGAAGGCTGCAATCGTGAAGGCATTTCAGGTGAGTACGTTGTGCATGGTTATGAACTACACAGGCTTACCTACCACGACTATAAGCACGCATGGCATGCCTATGGTATGTCAGGCAGTCACTATCGTTACAGGTTCTATACTGACACGACCAGAGAGGGATGCTATGGGAGCGGACGAGTACCATCCTATCGGCCATACTGGATCGAATCTCACTGAAGCTGGTGGGATTGGATACACCGTGGCTGACTCCATTGACACCATGTTGATTATGGGTCTTACCGATGAGTACAAACGTGCGAAGAAGTGGGTAGAAGAGAAGCTGGACTTCGATAAAGATGGGGAATTCAATACCTTCGAGGTGCGTATTCTACGGTATATGTGATTTCTAAAACTCATTACGGTCTAAGACAACCATACGTGTTCTCGGTGGTTTGCTATCTGCCTATCATCTCTCAGAAGATGAGGTATTCCTTAAGAAAGCAGTCGACCTCGCCGATCGTATACTCCCCGCGTTCGAGACTGGTTCTGCGCTACCTCTAACCTTGGTTAATCTCGGTCAGCGCAAAGGCGTACCTGACCCGTGGAACCCAAACCTGGTCTCTACTGCGGAAGTGTCTACTCTTCAGCTGGAGTTCAAATATCTAAGTGACCTCACTGAGAATGAGACGTATTGGGAAAAGGCCGAACATGTATGGTCTCCAGTCCTATGCGCCCCACGCAGAGTAGATACTAATATCAACGCAGGTCATGTACCTGATCAGAAAGGGACATCTTGCATCTGGCTTAGCTTCTATTTTCATGACGCAAGTATTCCACAGAGAATAGTGTTGGGACGACAGCTAATCACGAATGGCTAGTCATGAAGATGGACGCTTTGCGCTAGCACAAATCCGACTAGGGTCTCGTGGCGATTCGTATTACGAATATCTTTTGTGAGTTGATCTAAGTAGCCTATCGGAGCCAAACTGAAGGTTCAATATAGGAAACAGTACTTGCAGACGGTAATTCCATCCACTAATTCTGGCATCAATATGTGAGTGGCTGATATCGTTCATAGGCTGGGCAGGAACCTGTCTATAGGGAGGTAAGCAGACATGCACTGGTACACATGCCCAGCTCTGAAGATTCGCTAGATGTACCAAGAAGCCATGGAAGGAATTGCGACGCACCTCATGAGCAGAACGCCACAGGGGGTGTTATACACTTCGGAATTGATTCCACAACGGAAACCGCCCAGAGGTGATATGTCCGTATTTTCCCCTTTTGCCGACTTACTTTTCGCTCACCGGGGAAATCAGTGCGTGGACTCTTGTTCCGAAGCAGGACCATCTTGTTTGCTTCCTTGGCGGGTCGCTTATGCTGGGCGCAGTCACTACCGGGGCTGTTGTCGATAACGTGTCCATACCCCCAAGGGCAGAAGAGCTCTCGGAAAGCGGGCGGCGAGACTGGGTGAACGGGGTTGAGCTAATTGAGACGTGCATGCTAACGCATGATACTGCGACGTTAGTGCCCCATTTATTCTTCCTTGGCCAAGCGTAGTATAGTACTCACAAGTTTATCTGTGCAGCGGTCTAGCTCCCGAGATAGCGCATTTCAAGCACCCATTAGATCACATAGACCCTGATCAAGCTCCAAAGGGCTGGTACATCAAGGGCTGGAAGTAAGCCAATCTGCAACTCTCGTGTGCCCTAATCTCACCTTGTTCCTCGACTAGACCAGGCGGTGAAACTCCTTATGACGCTCGCTATATCCTGAGGTGAACCTAGACTCTGTGACATGATTGCGTCAGTACTCATGATATTGAAACGCTGTTCCAGACCAGAGACAGTCGAGTCTCTGTTTATCGCATATCGGTTGACGGGAGACAACAGGTACCGTGACTACGGATGGTCTATCTTTGAGGCGATCGAGAAGTACTGCAAGATCGAGTCCGGTGGTTATGCCAGTATCCTGAACGTCGACGAAGTGCCTGTCAAGCTAGAGGATAAGATGGAAACTTTCTATATGGTGGGTGACGTCCTCTTGTTAATTGCCCATATGTTTATTGATTGAAACGCAGAGCGAGACCTTGAAGTATCTGTATCTGCTTTTCGAGGACAGCACAGTGCTTCCGTTATCAAGTAAGAGAGCCACGTTCTGCCACTGATGATCCCACTAACTTGTGATTGAACGTTCATAGAATATGTTTTCAACACCGAGGCGAGTCATGATCATTACTTACATCTGCCTTTGACTAATAGTATTGCATAGGCACATCCATTCCCTATCTTCTCACCAACTATTCCTACCGGATTTTCATGATATTATTTATTGACTTCTGCTTCATATATTGACCTCCTAACTGCATGATAATATTGACCGTGTCGCGATGTGATTGGGATATATAATGACAGCCGACATGGAAATGTATATGCGACTACCAAGGTTGTTTACATGAAGACGTGATGGAGGGACTATTGGCGAAAAGAGCTTCCTTTGTCGTGAACAGGTAAATCTGGGAGTAAGAAATGATGGTGGGAGAGGCATTGGCCAGCATAGGTGAGTGTTTATATGATATATAGTTCCACGAAATAATGAATGGTATAAGTTAGCTTCGTCAGAAGTTCCCAAAGGCGGTACCTTCCTCCGCTGTGAAGGATTGTTATACAACAGGCGTTAAACCTGTAAAGTCCAAGGATGGATGTTCGCAAGGAATCATCGGTTCGCAGCAACCTCGGCGTACGAAGGTGCATGATGTGCTGAGTCTGCGTCAGGATCGTCGTCGAGTTCTAGACGTTCCCAATCGTCTTCCACTGCCTCTGGTTCTGGAATGAGTTGATCGTCGAGGGCAATAACGGAAGACGCTCCGGGAATGACTTCGAAGTCACGAGCTGCGCAGCAAATACGTTTGAACTGGCCGCCTTTCGTGCGGAAGTGACGGGTGACATACCTGGAGGATCGCGCGAACGAGCCTTTCCCGGCTTCAACAGATCTACTAGGTGCACTTCGTGCACGACAGGCCAGTCGGCGCTGCCTCCATCCGCCACCCAATCTGTTTCGATTATGTCCTCCCCGTCGTCATCGACCTGTACGTCCTGGTATTTCGCTATGTGAGGGCGTTGCAGGCGGTTGCGCGGGGCCTTGAATACGCCCTTAGTGCCTTCCTTCCTCCTCTTCCACTTCTCTGACTTCATAGCTGAATCCAGGTCCAGATTATGCTCGCGAGTGGCTTTCAGCGCGGAGATAGCGTCGATGTCTGTAGCGGATATGTCGCACTTGCAGTGGCTGTCGGCGAGTACTGGCTTGAGAACCTTGCCGGGCATGATAGCAAATGTCTATGAGAGGGCGAGAGCGTGTGGAACTGTCGGATGTGACTTGGGGAGCGGTAGATAAAGCGTTATTCGGAGTCACCGAGAGATGGCGGATGAGTCAGTGCGGAGACTTGATACAGTTTCCGTGATGCGAAACGGTAGCGAACGGTTGAGCAGCGATAGGATTAAATGATATTTCTATAGGGTGAGATAGGTCAGTGGGAATATTGTTGGAGTCACTGCCTTACGCCGTTCCTTCTTATACTTACGGTTGCGTGGCGCTGCTAAGCGTCATGTCGAGGAGCACAGCCCGAGTGCTAGACAATTTGGCCTTTGGTTGCGGAGTGCCCTATGGCCGGCGGTAAAGCCACAAAAGACTCGTTGTACCACAGTGCCTTGCGATGACGCAGTGCAGTAGTGATATAACCTGTATCGGGTACGCTCCCGGTGGAGGCTGGTCAAAGCGTTTAATAGGCATACTGCGGGGACCTCGGATCTAGGGGCCCCGACTGGGAGGGTAGATCCAGGACAGTCACCTCAGTGAGCACATAGCATCAGCAACCAATTATGATGATATCACAAGCGATACGCACTCTGCCAGAGGGCTGGTGCCCAACGTCAACCTTGGCAACCATGTTCTCAGCCATACAGGTGCTTTCGTCAGCGACTTGGAACGTTGGCGCTTCAAACAAGTATACGGTAAAGTTAGTTACGGGCAGCTGGAGATTGAAATTCAGGTTAGATTCAATAGATTCACGATACTCACAACGAGATTAATCGAACTGTCCATAAGTATTATCGCTTGCAACCTTTGATCTCTCTGGCCACTAGTCACTACTCGCTCTTCCTCTACTTAAGACAGTATCCGGAAGGGTTTGTGCGCCTACAACAGTATTAAGGGATGCACGTACACGGTCAACATGACTACTTGGTGTAGATTCAGACGGTGATACGAGGTAATGCAGCAGGAGAATGTCGGCCACTACATCCGTGGAAGCCTTGCTTATCACATGCGGGTTCTATATTCGTTCAAACTAAACATGGTGGCATCGACTGCATCAAAAACACCTTGTTTCGGCCCTCGGTCCTTAGTATATATAACGTGAAGTCGAACGGAGGCTTCATTAATGATTCGATTGAACGCTAGTAATAGAGATCCTTTGATGCGTGGGCTTCATTACTAACGCAGTTACGGTGGCACTACTGGTATGCAAGCTGAGGATACTCAGTATGGCTCTAACCATTCACACCCCAAAGTACGCCAGGGGACTTGCAGTGCACGCCGAACAGTACTGACGCTTCATATCCACTCAACACGACCAACATTTGAGGCTCGGAAACATGTACCTAGTTTTGCCCTTCGCCTACATGCCGCAACTCGGGATGCAATTATTGTCTCCTTCTCCGGAATGTAGCATGCTTATCCGGCAACGCGTCGACAGCCGAAATGTACGGTATAGATACAGGCTTGGAAATAAGAATGGCAAGATGCACGCATCAAAACGCCATGCAACATGAGAATATCGTATGATGAAAAGCTATTATTCGTGCCGGATATACGTACCTCCTGTTTATTAGCACTATCGATCGCGCGCAGGGAAAGTCAGCGTAACCTGTGCGAGGTACATTACGTGAATGCCGTGAGTTCAATGCAATGCTTCTCCGTTGACGCGTACTTTCCATCAATGGTGCCGCAGGACCCAAGGTTTGCGAAAGTGGAACAAGGTGCGGCGTCCCGCGAAGGACTAAGAAGCGCAATGCAGGCTCAGGTACGGCATAGACGTCCACGAAACTGAACTCAACACGGTGAGCGTGTACGACCACAAATTTTTGAAAAAGTATAGGCGTGATTCTATTGCATCCACTGCTGACTGACAGTCGGATGAGCGGGTATTGCAGGAACGCATTTCTGCAAAACGATCTTGATTGTGAAGGACTGTCTGCTGCAAAGTGTGGAAGTCGATAGCGCCATGATGGAGTTACTCCTACCCTGAAGTTCCGATTCGAAGGCTCTTCAAGCTGTTACAGGCCAATACCAGTTACAGTAAACTTGGCGGAGAACGATAACGTGCGAAAAAGAAGCTAGAAGAGACTGCCGCCGGCAAGAGGATAGCGCAAACCAGATTTGAACTCTAGATCTATAGTCCGAGAGAGAAGCGTTGCATATCCACAATGACAGTTCTCGGAGGCGATAAAACCCAACTGTAATGTGTCTTCCAAGTTTTCAGGACAGTTGATTGTGTCCAAAGGTCCGTTATCATTGAACTGAGTGGATCTTCGGGTCGCAGAAAGTCGAAAGTATGACTAGAAGCCGATTCTGACCAGAACGACACGGTGCCGACAAGAAGGACCTGTCTTTGCATCTCTATGCCACTGATTCCAAGTGCTTCGTGTCCGCAGCGTAAGATGCTGCGGCTACTGCCGGCCACCAATCAGAATGTGTTTGTGCTGTGGAGCTTCAACTTGCCGGGTATCGGCACAAAGAGTACGCAGAAGTCCGGCGGCTGAAGAGCTGCACTTCACCAGAGGTTCCTGCTTTTAGGCAAAGCTTCAAGGTTGTCGGGCTGAGATAGCAACGTGACAGCCTCGGGATTCGTGGGCATCGCTAAACAAAATGAGACAGTAAATAGGCTGCAATTACTACCATGTGATGTCTCGCAAATACCTAGTCTGTGACTGAAATTTGTCAGGGTAGGGCATCTGTAGCTGTAGCTATCTAACAAGCAGAGTGTACTGCGCAGTGCTATGCTCTTAGCATGAGCTTCACGAACCCACCAAATGGGCCGCAAGCTGGAGATTCGTGTCCTTACGTTCTAGAAACCTATTTGAGCTCAGCATGAATCACAACTCTCCCCGATCATGCAACGCCACAGTAAAGATTACCTTCGTTATGTAAGTAGCATAGCTTGCGTTCGAATGTGACGAAGACCAGATACTGAGGCCTCTACACGGGGGTAATCGGGTTCCATGAGTGGATCACGGCCCGCAGTGTGGTTCGTTTGGGTGACACTATCTGTTCTACGGCAGGCTCGACGGCGTATATAAAGGAGTTATATAGCAGCCAAATCATTCGGGAACCTTGTAAGACAGCCCGTAGAGGACAGACGTACCAACTTGTTTCCTGTGAGCCATGTATCTGGCGTATCCGTATCATGACGAGGTATTGGATAATGATCATATGATCACGGCGGTGGTCCGGCGTACAGCCGATATGATACCAGTGAAGCAAATGTGGTCACTGGAAGCCAAGGCTGCGAGTAGAAATCCACAGAGTCATGTATATGTGGCGTATCTGACACTGAATCAGGAGATGGGGTAATCTTGCCGTAGCCGAGGCGGAGGAGAGCTGTACTGCAGCAAGAGCCTGTTAGAAAGAGAAACGTTGGCAGGCGATGTAATACCTTCAACCTAGATGGCGAGAATCGTTATGATTGTGACGACGATGTGGCCGGATTTATCGTGATGCCACTATGGGTGACAGGACGAATTACGGCTAGAAGATCAGGAAGAGCGCGAGGAATATAATTGAGCATGAGAAGGCATGATACAAGTGCGGATAGGGATTGAAGGGATGCGGTTGCGTCGACCGATCAGGGAGGTGCCAGGCGGTAGGTTTGTCAGCGGGCCGTGCTCCCATCGAAATAGCGGTTGGAATTTCCCACAAATGTCTCCATGAACCATCTCCATGGGCCTTGTCTTATTAGCGAGTACCAGCGGGACCTCGTCTACGTTGGCGGCCTCGCGTAGGTGGTGGGGGCGGCCTGAATGGATGGGCGTGGTGAACAGGCGGCGGAGCGCTGGAGGGCGGCGTGTGGGAAGTGATGAGACGCCATTGCCACGTGGATATCACGCGAGGCACAACTCTAAGGTTGTATGAATTCGTGTTAGTGCGCCCACGAAGTAAATCGACGATTCGAGACTTTCGCCGTTTGGGGAAATGTAGAATAGGGGGATGCTTGAAATACTGCTGGACCTCTCCCTCCCTTTCTTTCCACGATCATCTCATACAACGGAGGCGGCTGAACGCCTTCATCCCGCCCTACATTTAAACCTCTAGGTTCTCTGGCGCATTCGCAACAATTCTCGCCGTATGTTCACATCCCTGAACACCCTTGACTCTGAAGTGTAGAGGAAAGACGTGCAATCATCGTGAAGACGAACGTTACAAGCGCCATCACCGACAAGAAACTCGCCCACAAGCCTTCCCTCCGTCATCTGAACTTCACCGATGAGCCACGGCAGTTACGACGCGTCCTATATGGTTTCCGATGAGAACAGTCCCGCCTATACCTGGGTACATCCCTTCTGCGCTACCCGTGGTATTCAGAATCTAATTTGATATTTTCAGACTTCCGAGCCCATTCATATGAGCTATAGGACACCGCCAATGCCGTCGCTAGTCAGTTACAAGGCTTGGGACGCCGGGTCGTCACCGGAACAGGATACGACGATCCTGCACAGTCCTCCTATGACCTATGACTCACCGCCATTAGCGTTCTCTCATGATCTCACGTCTGAGGCCCACGTCGCTGAACAGACCACTACTGCTATCACGCTGGATGAGCATTGCTATGCAAGTCCGGAGAACCTCCCGAACAGAGACGCGCTGAAGGCGGCGCGCAGAGTGGCTCGTCGACCAAATCCAGTCGCCATCCCCAACCTCACCAAGAAAGCCAGAGGTCGGCCCGTGCCTACGAAGGACACGCTGTTGAAGCCAGGCAGTGGAAGGGCGTACGCATGCCCTGTGCAAGACTGTCGTAAAGTCTTCACACGTGCCGAGCATTTGAAGAGGCATACACGCTCCATACATACGAATGAAAAACGTAAGTGCATGTGCTGTTATTCGTTGATGATGTTCAGTTGCAATAATAAACATACACTGATGACTATACTCCGCGGAAATGACATGCAGCATTCAAATGCGAAGAGCCCGGCTGTGGACGACTATTCACTCGTCACGATAATCTCCTTCAGCATATCAAGAATCACCGTAGCTCTCCACCCATTCGAGATGTTTCTGCGGAATATGGCCCATTAGACCGTGTCCGCATCACTCGTTCATCTTCTGCGGAAGATCAATCGCACGTGTCCCCGAGCATGGGCGTTCTCATTCCGCCATCGATATCCGCCATCCCTTCGGCCTTTGGCTCGCAGGCAATGCAGCAGGAGTATGAGGTAGCTGACTACCGAGGAACTCTGAGCCCCGAAGTTGGAGATCCGCCCTCTCCAGATAGCAGTCCTGCACCTAGTGAGCCGTCATACATGAATTACTCTTACGGCTGTCCTTGGCCACAGTCCGACATTCGCTCCATCCCTTCGTCTACATACACCATGACAGCAGAATCAAGATACCCACAATCGACCCTGATCTCTGCCACAGGAGCTTACGCGTTTCAGACTTAGCTTTCTTCCTCAAAATGTTTTGTATCCATCCCCTACTCATCTTTTCGAAGTACTGCACCGCTTGTGTATCATCTGGAATTCCCGGGGCAACGATTTCTGTCTCTCACATGCATCATCCATCATCATCATCCAGGCATCGCCTTCACCCAACTCATGGACTATAAGCCTCCTCGCATCACTGTACTCATATGTATTCCCTCTGTAGCATCCTTGTAACGATCTGTAACGACCTCTAACGAATTTATGTAACGTAACCAAGTTATACAGCTTGAGCTGCTACGTAGTTAGGATGTAGTATTATGCACTAGCATATCCCTAGCTAGCGCTACACACGCGGGAATGCCTTGCGCCCACCCTATGTACTATGAATGCGGTCACTATCATTCAACCTAACTTGAGAGTGGCGACATTTTCGCCTATATACTGGGCAGCCAGATCATATGTGGCCAAGACCAGAATATGTCTATGATGGGATAATGATGACCAGCCCTGGAGCACGTCAGGGTAGCGAGGAGAGGTGTCACACGTGCCAACGGTTTCTTGCTCTATACATCGCAAAGCAAGATACTCTACGCATCAAGCCTCAGTCCTCAGGCCTCAGGCATCATATATTCAGGATATTCAGATATTCGGTACCCACAATACTAATCACATTCAATCACCGGACTTGGGCCAACCGCACCCGAACCCGCCAGCGTACTAGTACTACGCTCCGAGTCTTTAATTGAACTAAGGCTTCGCGCGCCGGATCAATCAAACCACGGAGTTAACACCCAAGTACAAGAAGCAATCATAATGAACGGCCTCATGTACAACTGAAGAAATAATAAACCTACGGTGCCACGAGGCTCCCAAACGCTGTACCAGCGAGTACTAAGTAGCGCGCTGCACCGTGACCGCTCGAGACCCAGTAGGAGAGAACGATTTCGACACCCGGAGCAGTCGGCAAGATACAGCAGTCAATACCTAAAGGTCAATTGAAGAATATACTACTCAGCTGACCGGAGAACCCATCGCTCTGCTGGCGCAAAAACTCCTGGAACGGGGTGCTGGGGTGCTGGGGAGGAACAGTACTCCCTGGTGACTCACTACATGTCGCCATTCACACCGCCAGAACAGCACTGCCTTGGAGCTAAGACACATCACCAACTAGCACGCTGGATCAGACAAGCGTGATTCTCGACTTGCATTCGGAGTACGCACCTCATGAATCATGATTACTACAAAATGCCGGCTGCCTCGGACTAATTGGCAGTGGGCCATCGTTGCAGCGCATGCGAGCCTCGGGCTAGTAGAATGAAAGCCACTGAGCGACTCTGATTTCGATGATATGAATGGGCAACAGAGAAGCCACGAGGTAACTTTGCTAGACTTGACTCGCTGCCAGTGCTTCGACATCGTGGTGGGTGCATCCGAGTCAGGCAAACATTTGCGGACGAATGCCCACCTCTGGCGAAGATGAAACGATGGCACACATAAGCAAAAAAGAATGGTGCTCACGTTCAACGTTCAACGCCCATGCTACGCAGATTACCAAAGCTGGATGGTCGTAACATTTGATTTGTGGACGAGCTCGTTTGAACTGGTACAAGATGAACTCGGCACCGCCTGAGGGACAGGCCCTCTTTTACTTTGCACTGTCAAGTTGTGGAAAGAGTGAGCAACATGAGGTAATGTATCATAGTTTCCATGCCTCGTGCTGCGCATGCGGCAGACATAGTACCTGGACTACATGAGAATAGGGAGGTCAGTGCCTAGCCAGGAAAGATGGGGTACCACTAGTAAGTCGCGGCATTATAGAGACGGCAGGGAGGGTCGCCAGCCATGGTGCATGATACTGCAGGCCACGCCGACAATATGATATGGTGCAGTTGCGCTTCAGACAATACCCTTTGAAAGTCACTACAGACGAGTGTTATTAGATGTAACGATGCCGGCAGCTCTTATATCAATAAAGTACTCACTCGCTCAACTTCACCGTATATGCAAAATGCAAAGTGAAGTAATAATCTGGTCTATTGCACCTACTGGAACGCAGGGTTCTGGAAAACACCACAGTAGACGAGAATCACGAGCCACAGAGACATCGCAATGGTGATCATAAGTAATCAATCTAGTACGAGGGACACATTCCTGATACTCCCAATGAAACCCTCGCCGCCTATCGTTTTTGCAGGTGCGGCGAACGACATGTTACCTTCTTGCATGTACTCGCCCCAGATATCCATAGTGGTCATCCAGTACCTCTTGTCAGTAACGCTGTCGCCCAAAATAGCATATGTATAGTCACGGGTCGCACGGATGACGACCTTCGTCCACGTATGGGTCGGCAGCGTGTAGTTGAGTGCGTACAGTTGTCCCGTAGCTTCGAATGTGAGACTGGATACATGAAGCTTCGAATCGATACCGGAGAATAAGATGCCAGTTTCCGGGTTAGAGTGTGATGGCAGGACAGAGAAGGTAAGAGTGTACGGAGGACCGACACTCTCCACGCTGGTTTCGAAGCCGTTTGGGACTGTGGCATAAGAGTACACGACGTTCCCACGTGTCCGCTTGACAACACGATTTAGGTTTTGACCTGGGGCAGCCGCGTTCAAGGAAGGATACACGCTGTCGAACTGGCCACGGGTCAAGCTGGATGCACGTACATCCGAGCCAGCCCATACCTTCTCGCCGAACACCGCTAGACTACGTGCAAGCTGATAGTAATTCTCCAACGCAGTAGTAGCGTTGTTACCCCAGTCGTTCCATAATGCCATAATAGATCCTCTGAGAAGTGGATTGTCGACGGCGGTGTTGTTAGAGGGATCGTCAGTCGTGAAGATATTCGGACCCCAACCTTTGCCGCCAGGTGCACCACCCCACATAAGGGTTTCATCCAACTCCTGTGGGAACTGACCACTGTCTGAAGTTTTCCCATCGAGGTAGAGGAATGTTTGCTCAGAGTTGATGAGGTTGTAGCCCTTGGCCATCAGCTGCACAGGAACATCGTCACCAGGAAAATCCCAATGCTGGATCGTGATGTCACTGGACACACGCGAAGTGATGCTCGGCTCGTTTGTCCCCCATATGCGAATGGATTTCCCGGATTTTTGTTGGATATAGAAGGCCATCTCGTTGACGAAGGCAATGTAGTCGTCTGCGAGGTTCGAGTCATACTCGTCGGCACCAATAGACACTTCTGAAGAGCTGAACCAAGAGAGAAATTCGTCCCAGATCATTTTGATCGTAGGGATAGTCTCAGGGTGAGAAAGGTTCAAATGATCAGGCGCGCCAGTCTCCATGAGTTGTGGCTTCCACTGGTTAATAGCGAGTGAGTGGCCGGGTGTATCGATCTCTGGTACCACAGCGACTCCGCGTGCTGCGCAGCTCTTCTGCATGCTCAAGAAGTCTGCCTTGCTCCAGCTCTCGTTTCTCCTGGGCACAAGGCCCTCGAGTGGCGATCCGGGGTAAGGCTGGAAGCGGAAAGCCGCGTACAACTTCTTCCAATTTTCATTATCGTCGCCATACAGCCAGGCGGGATTCCAAAGATTATCCGATGCATGAAGATGCATTTCATTAATCTTAAAGAACGAAGCATAGGCGCAAAGATCCGCTATAACTCATATCAGCAGCGAACAATAAGTATGTCGAGATATATGACACAAACCTAGGAATTTGGTATCGAACCAGTGCCGGCCAGCATCTAACATGAAGCCTCTGACCTCCCAGCCTGGTGCGTCCGAAACTTCTCCGGGTGTGAAGGTAACGCGCCTCTGCCCTGCGGCGACGGCCAATGCAGCTTGTTGTGTCAGAGTCGTCATGCCTCGCCATGCACCAATAGCGGCGGGAGCTTTCAAGTGTATCAAGTGCGCCCGAATAGTGATGTGGTAACCTTCGTCTGTCCTCTTTCCGCTGTATAAGCTGTAGTGCAGTTGCGGGTCGATGGTCACGTAGATGCTCGGCTGCGTTCCGGTAGATGGGGAGGGTAACACTTCAACAGCAGGAAGTGTTGTGAGCAAGGTCACAGTCATCAGGTCATCACGAAAAGTCCTCGCAAAGTCGTGCGCGGAAGGCAGTCCCTGCGTTCCGTACTTGCTATCCACTATGATGCGTGTATTCTCGGTTAGAACGAATCCATGTGAAGCGACTGCCGGTGCGAATGATGCGACTGAGGGAATTTGAGGCAAGAGTATGTTATCTGCAAATACTACAGCTGGTGCGAGAAAAGTGACGCTGAAGACATAAAGAGCAAGGTTGAGCATGTTCGTGCGCTACTCAGAAACAAATGTATCAGCGACTCGGATAGTGACGGTATTACAATCTCCGTTGGATTATTGCGCACCTACACCAGATGAAAGTAAGAGTGTGGTTGGCAGTAGTAGTCGCACAGCTTGTAGAACTAAGGCTCCTACCTAAGACTCATGCATGAAGTTGCTGTTCGCACGGCCAAGTTACAACATTCCCGGCTTGTTATCGGGCCTTACATATTGCTACCGCAGTACCATGTGTCTTGATTCTATATCCCTTGCCATGTGATGTAAAGTGTTCTGCTACTCAAATTCTGTCTTCTGATAGCTGAAGCAAGTCACGATGTTTGCACAGACTTCTTGATATTCCTGGCTATGTCGGGGAGTTTGCATGATAATCGATATCAGTAATCTTATAAGACAACCTAGCAGGATTCCCAATTGAACGAGGTTCTATGGAAGAGGCGAGACAAGACACTTACGAGCGATCAAAATAGCCAGGGCCCAAGCCCGTATGCATGTGAGCCTGAAGCAAGTTAAGTAACACGTCGCATAAGCGCGTGTGCTCCCTTCTCGATCTAGATCTTATCTCTGTTGAAACTTATGGTTCCGAGGCCACTGCCAGTGTCTGCAGGTCCTCCGCTTGTAGAGTTTCAAGGTAAGGTCATGTCTTTCCGTAGTAAGCGTTTCATGTGTGCCTACTTGGTCACGCTACGTACACAAATCGGCTTCAGATTTTGTTCACGGTATTGTACACTGTTGTATCGTGAAATAAAAACCATACATTGCTTTTCATTCTGTGACCTTGAACATACGAGTGCATCAGCTATGTCTTAATCAAGCTCCTCAATATGCATATGGTCGAGTCCTTCTGCGATATCGACAATGTTCCATGGGGTGTGCATGTCCCTGTTGCTGTCTACGATTTCCTTTTGTGCCGGAGACTTGGACTCGCTAGCATCGTTGTAGGGACAGACCGTCAAGATGAACCCGTTAGGGACATTAGGCAGATATGTGGGTATAGGACGCTGACCCGGCCTCTGGAACGGATTCAGTACAATGGGAAAATCTTCCTTGCTGCGTGCCCTGGTCATCATCGCAGTCATGCACTGGGAAGGAGTTGGTGCCCAGGGCCCTCTATCTATAGAGCCCGGCGTCTGTGCTTGCATAGCTAGAAGGCTGCCAAACGATGCTCGCTGATGCTCACAGGACTGTTCAGCGTATTCCGTCGTAGCAAATGGCATCGCATTGGCCAGGGACCATATAATGACAGGGCGCCAGCCTTGGTAGGAACTAAGGCCTGCGTTGGGAGCAACGAGAACATCTGGACGAGCATGAGGGCCCCCATACTCAGCAAGGCGAGAAGCCGACCACGAGTCGGAGGTATCCAGATACACTGAGACCTTGCCCGCGCCGGATTCTTCGGGTGCAGTGTACGTGAACACAGGTCGTGCTGGGCTCTCGAGGGCAGCGGCTGCCAGAGAATTCGGCTTCGACTTCGCAAGGGAAGTGAGAGTTTGAACCGCTTTACTAAACATCACGAGCTTGATATGGTAGTGAGGTAAGAGCAATGCCAGCTCTCCGAACCTGCAGAAGATGATCAAAAATGTGTTTCGGAGCCAGACTTGAGTACGAACAGTGGCAAGAAGTTGAGCTCCTTCTCAGCACCAATGTAGTGTATAGTGAGTGAAATTGGGTCGCTGTCAAAGGAGCCTTTGTTCGGATCTGCTATCTTCAGGACTTCCACCAGTATCCAGTATACCGACATCGGGAAACTCATGAGCAATGCAGCGGGTGACTCTTTAGGAAGCCTTGGGAGCAAAGTCAGTATCGCTGAGTAACATTACAGGAAGGTGGTCCTTACCGTCTCCACTTGTACCACGAATCCCAGTCCTTGATCTGCACCTTTGTAACCAGACGCGGAGGCTCCCATAGTGACGAGAATCGAAGGAAAGGGATAAGCTCCGGCTCAAGTCTCCACCCATCCCGGTCAGTCAGATGCTTCTCTTTCAACAGCTCTGCACCGTCCGTATGATTGAACTTTTCTCCAATGAAGTCGAGTAACTTCCTATACTCCGGAGGCAGAAATTGGTTTGCATCGCCAGTATCGAGGTGCGGAATGGGACCGCCTCTGTGACTCCAGTATCCCATGTTAGAGCCGCCGAGTACCTTGTAGCGACCTCTACAAATGTCCTCGCTAAAAGAGGTATCTTTCTCGATACGTCCCCAAGGAAATTGGAGTAGAACGGCTTGGATGTCAGGGACTTTCTTCATATGTCGCTGTATAATTAACGAGGAGGCCTCAACAGGTACTCAAGTGCACGGTATCCTCCACACGTACCTGATTGTCTTTGCACAAGTCTCGATGTGTCGGTGCTCCCGGTACGGGGGAGCTATACCAATCCTTCTCCGCACACTGCGACGAGGATGAACACCGAGGAAAGTTTCAAGTCGTCCATCAGATACTCACTTTCTTACTACAGTAAATCGGGGCTTTGCATTTCGCGCACCAAAATTTCTTTCCCTCGATGGGAGTCGAGCAGTGCGAGCATGAGACGACGGTCTCAAAGTCGAAGTCGGTCGGCTTGAACCCCGGCTTCTGCTCTGCAGCAACAAGCTCTTGGGCTTGCTTAGTGATGTGTTCAAAATAGTCGAACAAGCCTGCAGCGTTTGGTACGGCCATAGTGACGACGAGAAAAGTTGGGGTCTGAGCAGCAACTTGAAGTCAGCGAATTGAACAAATGATAATAGTAGTCGTAGGAGGACTTGCATTGTGTTTTGAGCAAGGAGATAGTCTCGATAGGCGGGGAGTGGCTCATGAGAAAGAAGAGAGCGTATCGAACTCCTTTTGAGCTACAGTAGACCATCTGGTGCAATGAGGCGGGTGAGAGATTATGGTAAGACGTCAGTCAATAAGCGCCTGTCCTTGATTGACCTACGCGTTCAAACCCTACTTCAGACTGCACCCTCGTTCGCCGCTTTTACCAAAACCCTCAATTATTCTAGGCATGAAACATCATTCATAGGGTACGGGCCATAGCAGTCAATATTACAGTACAAATAGAAGCAGGAAAACGAATATCGAGCGATTCAGCGAAGGAAGGATTGTGGAATTATGCTTGATCTGGGACGAAAGAAGTAGATCGACGATCTAGGCTCTCAACATTTAAGACCTCTCGCCACGGAGACGACGAGCAAGAGCCTACGAGTATCAAGACCGTGAGCACAGGTTCGGAAAAATGCAAACATTGCGTGGACTTACGAGATCCTTGGGCTGGATGGTGACACGCTTGGCGTGAATGGCGGCCAAGTTGGTGTCCTCGAAGAGAGAGACGAGGTAGGCCTCAGCAGCCTCCTGAAGGGCCATGACGGCGGAGGACTGGAAGCGGAGATCCGTCTACATGTGCACAAACGATGGATTGGCAACTGACAATGGAAGACGGCGTAGAGAGCAGGTGCGCACCTTGAAGTCTTGAGCGATCTCACGAACGAGACGCTGGAAGGGGAGCTTGCGGATGAGCAGCTCGGTGGACTTCTGGTAGCGACGAATTTCACGAAGAGCGACGGTACCAGGCCTGAACCTGTGAGGCTTCTTCACACCACCAGTAGCAGCCTATGATTTGTGCGTGGGAGAATTGACACAAAAGGAAAGTAAGGGCGTCAGTGATCAAGTGATATGCTGTACAGGCAGCGACGGAGCAACGTACGGCGGCGGTGGCAGTCTTGCGGGCAGCCTTGGTAGCGAGCTGCTTACGAGGAGCCTTTCCTGAAGTAAGAGCGAAATGTTAAGCATTGAACGGTAGGAGTAGAGGGCAAGATCGCCGACAACGAACCTCCGGTGGACTTGCGGGCGGTTTGCTGGACGACGACGGTGAGCACGTTGTTGACGGCGACAAGCGGGTAAAAGCTTGTCAACTTACCTTGGTACGGGCCATGTCGAGTTACTTGAGGTTGTTGGTAAAGTACGAAGGGCTTGCGACGACGTGCGAGGGAACTTGCTCTCGCAGAGGGGCGGGGAAGATGGGTGTTGAGAGGAGAGAGGCGGGAGAGAGTGGGGGCCTTTCGAGTGGACTCCTGCCCTTTTCCTTGAATGTCCGAGCAGGTCTTTCCCACGCTCGTGCCCAAACGCACTTTTGTTTGCCCAGTCAAACCCAGAACTTCCGTTGAGAGTGGAAGAGCCGTATTTCCCACGCTAAATCCTACCTCTCTTGCAGCGACTGCTTCACCACTTCACTTCTGCGTATTTTTCTGACGTGCCTATGGATATGCTCGGCCTCTGAGAGGCCTCAGACTGCTTACGATTTACGGGCATGAAGCTATGGTGGCGTTGCAAGATTCTGAGAGTCGAATCATCCGTCGAGCGCTCTTGAACAAACGGTTTCTTTTGGGCGCTTCTTGCATCTTCCAGCTTTCGTGTCGCTTCAAACCTGCGTATCTCGGCGGCCACATAAAAGCACCTACATGCCCCACGGAAACACCAAAGTCTCTCACAAAGTATCAAATGTACATGTGGGACCTATGGCAATAACAATCTCATTCTTCCTTTCGCTCAGACTCGGTTGTTGCCTCGCCTCACAAACCCCCTTTGTTACGCGCAGTACGCGCACGGGCCATGCGGCATTATCTAAGGCTCCAATCGGCTCAACTCTAGCTCACCGTGCTATGCTTGGAGATGCGGTCTAGTCGCAACGACTCCGACGGACGACGAAGGGCGGCTCAGCAACTTTGTTGAGCGACTCACACCTAAACTACTGTACTCCAGTAGAGACGGTCAGCAGCTATGTTCGGCTATCTTTGTTACTCATATCAGCTAGTGCATGAAATAGCATTATGAATGACGGCTGTCTATTCAAAACACGCCCCGAATACGAGCTCGAATACGTCCTACGTCCAGGTGTGCCTTGGATTCCTTTCTACGTAATGCTCAAGGAGCCTACACTGTCAAATCAGGTACTAATACTTTGCCCTGTAATCTACTTGCAGTGCGCATCACATACGGCAAGGCCATCAACTCAAAGTCAAGTTCTGTGTTCTAGCAGCTGGAAACTGACCTCAAGCTAATACATCTGGGCCTCAGGTCTCAAAACGGATCACTGCATCATATCAATACTTCATCTGGAACAGCGGATCCTAATGTATAGTTTGTACCGATGCTTTCTCGTCGAGATGCAGAACCGCTTCTGGGGGGCGACTCGGCCAGAAATATGCTCACGGAGGTTTGCGCATTGACGACTTCGGGATTGTACCGAACACTGACGTATATGTGTGCAACATACCTATGTCAGGATACTCCTCATCCCTGACATAGGCATGTGGGACACAGAGAGAGGGGAATCCGTATGTGTTTCATGACGTTTCATTCTATTCCGCGATCACACACTGTCCGTGGATCTGTTCATAGCTGGGTCACACTGCCCAGGCGTTTCAAGGCTACGTGCGGGGTCGAGGTGCGCGTCCCGGCGATGGTCATCGCCTACTAACGCGTCCCTTATCCCACATAAGTAAATGACGGATGGCATCGCGGTCAAAATGAGTTCGACTAAGACCCACGAATATTCATATATCATCTTCAGTTCCGTCGGAACGCTTGGGTGGGGCACGCTAAAGACATCCGTGATCAAAGACTCCGAAACCTGCAACTCGTGGAGCAAGACAATTGCTATGCCAGCAATGTTAACGGTTCCGAGTGTAGCGGCTGTGGTGGTGAGGCCAAGTGAACATGCACCGTTCCTTGTCAGTCTAATCCCTATTTCATAGTATTTAACGCGTAGTATGATGCACATATTATTGCAATCGAGACCACGTATAACACGAGTTGCG
Organism: Irpex sp. Y119-03; assembly: GCA_037042295.1. Taxonomy (NCBI): domain Eukaryota; kingdom Fungi; phylum Basidiomycota; class Agaricomycetes; order Polyporales; family Irpicaceae; genus Irpex; species Irpex sp. Y119-03. The sequence continues at coordinate 102,407 of JAXQKB010000003.1, forward strand.
TCTGTGCTGGCCCTCCTGACTGTGTATTATACATCCATAACACGGAGGAATTGGGTCAAGGAATTGCGTAGGTGGATGACTGTAAAGAAGACCGCGGTCTTTAGGGCCTGGCCGAACACGCCGGCTCCACAAACACGTCCGTGTGGTCGTCATAAACGTGAGATTATTCGCAAGAAAACATTGGTATTTCTTCCTTCTACGCCCACGAACATCGGTCGACGGAAAATATTCTGCTCGGAGTATTTGTGGCTTGAGGTTTACAAGCGAGCACCAGAGTGGATAGTTATAGTCGCAAGTAGTGGAGGAGGGGGACGTTGCCGGTGACTTCCAGTCAAGCTGTCAGACAGATCAGGACGTCGAGTAAGTGGGTGGTCTGGGCACGTTCCGTGATGGAGGCTATAAAAGGCAAAAAACAACGGGTGTGATGTCACACATGCGTCGAGTGAGATTGAGTTGAATGAACATTTCCCAGAGACTATCAAGACGACGATGGAGCTCTCACAGCGCACACGCAGGCACGATCACGGTTGCTCGCGGGGACATCTCTTCACCCGTCGTAGATACTACTTCGAGCTCCTGTCAGACTCGAAATATCTCTTTCGTCACTCCCAACCCATCCACCTATGTTGCACTATACCCTCTGAATGGCTTTATCAGCCGTCCTACACCCCATCGCCTTGACTCAGTCGTCGGACCAGGTCGTCCACGATATCTCGAGGGAAATTATAACCACACACGCACCACATTCTGCCGGAAACCTCATCAAGCTCGAGCTCGACGCCCTTGTGGCAGCGGTGACAGAACGCAAGGAGGAGGCGGTGGTCGCGCACCAGGAGCTGAAATTGGACGAATCTTTGACCCGGATCGACGTGGCCGTGGATCAGGTATTAACGGAGCAGTCTGATACCCTTCTATCACCCGACAGAGACGAGCATGTTCTGCAATCGCATGACCTAGTTCGTGACAACGACGACGACGCGTCTCATTACAGTGATAGCGACGACCCGCATGGCTTTGAGCCGTGTATTTCCTCATTCTCCGACCCAGGGCACTATTCCTACTCGGAGAACCCTTCTCACGTTGCTCAGTACGTTACCGCATCCGCGTTTATGCTTCGTTCCCAGCGTCTCACACAGCCTTCAACTCTCCGGTAGGCAACCAGCTGAACAGAATGACACCACAGGAAGAATGCATGGGCTGTCCGACGCTTCTTTAAGCTCTGCTGAACCTACACGTGAGTCCCGTTATCTGTTAATGCGCACGCAGCGCGACGCCTTCGCCCGCTTCTTGCCATATTGTTCATGCGCAGTTACCGGGCAAGACGCATTCCTTCTCCTCTTCGCACGTTTCTCCCGTATGTCTGACCTTGGTATTCCTTTGCTTGGCACGTACAGGTCCACCTCTCTTGACTGCCAACTCCCAATTGTCGCAGCAAACCGACAGACACAGCAGCAGTCGTCTCGACACCGCCATCGAACTGGCCGAGCGCGAATACGGCGCTGTCTCCGATCTGCCACCTCCTATACCGCCCAAGTCTCCTCTGCGCGATTTGCGCCATCCCAGGCCGACATCTGTGCATTCGACCGCCTCATCCTCGAGCACGTTGGACGAGCATACTAGGTCTCGTCAAAGATCTGTTAGGCTAGCGGCTGCTATCGGTCATAGACAAGCACGTACAATGTCTGATCCAGGACATGGTTCAGATGCTGCGGGCCCTAGTCGCTTCCCCGCGCGTCTCAACTCGCAATCGACTGTGAACTTGCGGTCTAAGCCCATACGACAGGGAGGCCGGGCAACTTGGGCATACAGCGAGTATCCGCCGTTGGACATGGTGCTTGAAGCCCAGGACCAAGAAGGACCTGTCGCATTCCCGACTACTTCATCGCACGCGGCGTCGTTCATCTCGTTGGGCCAGTACCCCTCTCTGTCTCCACGAAACCCGAAGTCTTCAACCTTCGGTCAGGACCTCAGTCGATACCCCACAGGCTTGTTCGATTCGTTGTCATCGCGTTCGCGGGGCGTGTCTACGTATTCCCAGGCCTCGTCCGCATCGCACATTACCTTTGCTGCTTTGGAGCACCCGCGAACACGCAAGATATCGAACAAACTTCGAAAGGGTCCTAATGGAAGACGCAAAAGTTCCTTATCGATCTCGACCACGCTAGCATCCGAGATGGCCGCGCACACTCCTCCTATCTCGCCTGTGGTCCACCGTCAGTCTCAATCTCTGTCCTTCACAGCTTCCCCTTACTTGCCTTCACCTTTGAGTGCCCATTTCGAGCCGTCGTCTCCCAAGCGCAGGAGTCCGTCTCCGCGATCTCGGCAGCGGAAGAAGAGCATCTTCTCACGTGTGTTCAACTTTCACCGCTCCAAGAAGTCTAGTGCGACATCTCGCAAAAGTGAGAAGGGATACACGGTTGAGCCCCTTCAGCTGCCGCCGCCTGACCAGCGTATTTCGTTTGCATCGATTGGTGAGGCGCCGGAGAGCGAAGACGGGGGATGTGGGGCTGAAACTCAAGAAGGAAGTGAGGATTGGAGAGAGTGTTGGTGGAAGGATAACATGAAGAGTCAGAGCGAGGATGGCCATGCTTATGGCTATGGCCGTGGACGACGTACGTTTTTTTCAATTTGCATCTGGACGACCATGTTATTGACTGATTCGCTTTTAACTTTTCAACTCTTCGGGTGCATTCATGGCTACTTTATCGGATCGTCATGCTAAATGTCGTGCAAACACACGGACCCACCCTGTGCTTGAACGTAAAACGTGCGTGGTTGTTCGGAAACATGTCATCGCCGGATGGAAACGATGGGATCTGGTGCCTCAATTATCACTTTGGATAATCGCGTTTATTGACGTCGATCTCCACGGGCGGCTGCATTTATCTGCCGTGTCTTGGCAACGCTCCCCTCTCTCAAACGTACATGCAATGTCGGACATTGCTCGCGGACAGCGTCGGCCAATGTGCTTACCATACACCCATCACCCTCCGCGTCTGCTCTCCTCTCGACCACCACCACCGCGACCTCAGCTAACGCCACCAAACAACCCACATCTTCCTCGCGGCTTGCTTCTGGGCACGGAGACGATACCACCCATTCATTTCGTGGCAGCTGGTATGACAGCATGAATGATCGCGGCACGTTTGGGACAAGGCGGCAACAGCACCAGGCGCCGGTAAACCATGCTTTCCCTGGCGGTCCAAGAGCTTTGACCAGTCGTTCCCCGCCCAATCTATCTCCGAACATGGAGGACGGCCACGGCCAGCGGGAGCTGCTTGGCCTTCCCGCCCATCCGGGTCACTTGTCGAATCAAACATTGTCACATATGTCTCAGGCCTTTCAACAACCGTCACCTCCTCCCGCTCTATCACAGCCACCGCCCCGTCCACGCCATCGAGTCCTCGTCAAACGGTCGCGCTCAAATTCTATTGCTTTTCAGCAAGTCTCGCCTGTTGTACCTACGCCATTACTCCGTCCGAAGATGGTCGCGCAGCTTTCAAGCGGGAGCGAGACAACGTCGTCTTATACTTCACACCCGTCGTCTGGTTTGTGGAGAGGGAGTCTCGCGTCAACGCCGTCTACAAGTCCGGGAACCTCGGAGAGTCACTCGAGCAGCGCGTGTCCCCCTGCGCGGCCGCAGAGCTACTTTGCCGAGTTGCAGATGCAGATGAGGGACAGCGGCTCGTTTGACCCTTCTTCCTTCGATTCCAGATATCCGAGGATTGTCAAAGGAAGCTTTGGAGGGAACGAGAACGGGGAAGAGAGCCTGGTTGCAAGCTCGACGTCGACATTAAAGGCAAGAGCCCAGAATAACGCGTCTCTCGCGTCTTTGACGATCATGCCGGCTCACGCACCTACGAGAAAGTTGACAAAGAGGAGGCCTCAGGCGCAGAAAGCTAGTAGTACCGGTGCGCGTACGCACCAGCGTTCCAGGTCTGTTACCTTTGAGGACGCGGCCTTATCAGCGCAGTTGCCGTCATCTCCGCCTGGTATCGACGTGAAGCCGAGTTCAAGAGGCCGAACTATCTCACGCGAAGGGGACACTCAGGATGAGAAGAAGCGGTCGACGTCAAGGAGCAAGAGCGTATTACGTATAAAGATACGTAGTCCCTCGTGTAGTGGACGGCACACCGCAGAGGATGACGACAAAGGAGATGAGAAGGTAGATTATCTGCCTCCCGTGCGACCGTTGGAACCGTTGTGGATAGGAAACGGCATGGTGCGTTATGAATCCTCCCGAATAAGTCCACTTTTGCTCAACGCACATACGTTCGGTACAGATGCTCAGCCCCTACTCTCGATATACATACCCCTCATCGACCGACGACTTCTATGGCAAATCTTCTTCCCATACTCCCTTGACTGATTCTACTACCGATGCTCTTACCTCCCTTGCTTTCACTGGCAACACCGGTTTTCTTTCCTCTTCTGCTCTGGCTGCTCTCAGTTCTCGGCTCACGAACAACGGACTGTACAACGACGATCCACCACGACCATCTACTCCCTTTCTCCTTTCCAAAGATTCGGAAGCATTCACATTCGACCCATACGCTGAAGAAAAAGAGAATACGACGACGGACGGGAAACGCGATAACAAGAATACATTCGGGAAGAAAAGCAAGGATGCCATGTACAAGTCCTCCTTCTCATTCTTGCGTATCGACTCTGCAGCTGCTGCCAAAAGCCCCGAGGTTCACTCTGTACCTATGCAGGTGAAGCAAGAGGAAGACCCCGAGGGCTTGGACGACCTTAGCGCTCTGCCGAAGCCAATACCAAGGAACAGACCGAAAACCAAGGACGACAGCCCTCTGAGGAGATGGACGCTCGCTATGACGGACGTTTCTGATGAAGTGCTGGTGCAGGAGCTGGAGAAGATGCGGATGGAGGCGAGAGGCCCAACACGGAGGAAGCGTCGTGGGAACCCGAAGAGTCCCACAGCGACCTCGAGTTCTGGTGGACACACTCATACCGACAGTCTCAGTGGAGAAGGGGACCAGAAGGCCATTGTTTGTGGAGGTGAGGAGGATGCGAAGTGGAGGGAGGAGCTGGTGAGGTTTAGGATCTCTCAGGCCGAGAGGAAGCCAGGCGATGAGTCGGACGACGAGAGCGACGACTCACAATCGGAATCAGGCGAGCTCGAGGATTCTCCTCTCGAGTTCACCGTCATGGATGACGCAGGCTGGAAGTCGGCACGGCGAGCCTTGCTGTGCTGTCGGGAGCTGGTCCGAACGGAACGCAGCTATCAGGCGAGGCTCCGGCAGCTTCTGGCTGGTGAGACGGAGACCCCACCGCCTGCTCTCGCGTTGTCGTATGTCCCTGCTTTGTTGCGTGCCAGTGAGGCGTTGCTGGCTAGGCTGGAGGACGATCCGAGTGCGTGGGGTGTTAGTGCTGCATTTGTTGGTGTTGAAGAGGAGGTAGAGGCTGCGTTCGTGGCCTGGTGTGGTATCGTCGGTGCGGTGTTCGAAGGAGGAGATGCTTCGTCGGACAGGCCGAGGAAGATCGTGAGGAGCCCGAAGACGTCCTCGATTGGACGTGCAGAGTCTGGTAGTGGTGCTTTCGGGAAGAGAACCACTAGCTCTGCGTCGCTCCAGCAAGCTCAGCCGGAGAGCATCTATCGCAAACGACAGATGTCCTTCTTAGAAGAGGACCCTGCCGAAAGCGGGGCAAATATAGGCATGTTCACCGCCGCCCTCGGAACAGGCCTTGCCTATAACATCGCCCCGTCGGTGTCGACTACCCACCAGTCCACCGACGAGTTTGGCTTGAAGGGTGCAGAGAAGCCTCTCTCGAGCTCTTTATCGATCTCTAGGGCTCTCAAACGCATGACGGTTTTCTCTTCCACGAGTAGCTTGCCACCGTCGCCTATATCACCGTCGGCGCCCCCTACCGTGTCCTCTGGGTCGTCGAAGAAGGGTAAGAAGGAGAAGAAGCCGACTGTTAGGGAACTCGCGATTCAGCCCTCGCAGCGAGTCATGCGATACGTTCTACAATATCGAGGTATGCTATTTCGTATATCATCTTGAGACCACGTCTTGACCGTTCTACCCTCTAGACCTACTGGCTCATACACCCACTGAAAGTCCTTCTCGTGGCCTCGTCGAGCGGGCACTCGAGAGCGCGCTCAGGATTGCTGCCAAGTGCGACCGTGCGCAAGGCAACGCTACCTTCCTCCGAAATTTGTGATCATCCTTAGACCTTCATTGCATTCAACATTCTCGTTCACTCTTGCATTTTTCTTGATCTCGCTCATCTAATCATCTGTTGTGTTGCATATCTCCATCTTATATCAAGCATTCCGATTTCCATCTTGCATTATCCTCATACCCCCTTGCCACTCATTTCTTGCTTTTCCCTATCCATCATGTCTCCCAATGCGCAATGCTCTTAATATACGGTCCCCGAAGATACTGGTTCCTCCTCGCTTGTTTTGCATGTATCCGCCCTGTTGTGTCATACCCTTGTTCCATGTACCAAGTAGTGTCCCCGTATGTCGTGGAAGCCAAAATGAATTAACACAAGAACATTGCTCACCTACAATTCATCTGTGCGACGTCGAAGGTGAAGTCGGTCCGTAATCTCCTGCTAATACATTCTGTTTTAGGAAATTTGAGCACTTTGTGGCGTGTGAATTTGTGGCCATGAGCTGGATCGTGATCCGACGTGTGTTCTCGGAATATTTCGTTCACCTCAGTTCTGTTCCTTTGTGCGATCATTCCTTGCTTTCAAGAGTACGATACGGTCCCAACATCCAAGGTCGTGATACCACGGACAACGTGCCCAGATAACAGCTGATATTTCGCATGGTCATTTCGGAGAGTAGCATCCCATGACGCGGCATAAGTCTGATAGTGTTACGCTTCAGACTTTACCGCAGGCCTCGCGTTCAGTGTTCGCACCATCCGAAGTGCTCCCAGGTAAGATGACTTCTGAGTGGCACTTGTCTCGTCATCGATATCCAGAAAGGTAGATGACTGGATATCTGTAACCGTAGCAGGGTCGGTATGAGGAAGGAAGACACAGTGCCACTGACGGTTTGCACCCGCCTCGTGCCACTGACTTCGGGCTGGTAAGATGTCAACGTCCTACCAGTGCATCGGAACCATGCCAGCCATGCCATGCGTGAGATATGATACGTACTATCCGGGAATCTCCATCGTTCTCAGCCACTTACTGCCAGTAATTGTAACAGGATTGCTATCACCTAAACGCCGTCTTAAATACTGCCAGGGAGTTCCGGATCGAGTTTCAGCGAAATCCGTCCTCAGCACTAGTCTCAGCCAGCACCCCGCCTTCCCGCGCATGCTTGGTTTAGGACCGCTCGGACTGGGTGCACACCGTTCTTCATTTGCATCTTTACCAAGATGAACCAAGGCGAGTCAATCTCACTTTAATCGCTTCTCGATCTATTGTACCCACTTTTGCATTGTTTGGCGGTGGCTACACTCAGAAATGCTGACATATTCTATCTTACGCCTCTCATTCAGACGTGCCACCGGATGTGCAGATCATCCCTCACCCCGAGCTGTGGTTCGAGGACGGCAACATCGAGCTCATCGCTGAGAATGTGTCCTTCCGGGTACACAAGACGGTGCTGGCAGGATCCTCTGATTTCTTCAAGGACATGTTCAGCCTCCCTCAACCCCCTCCGGAGGAACCGGCTGAAGGGGAAGCTCAGCCCATGCAGACAGAGATCCCCCGATTAGAAACGTCCGAGACCGCCGAGGACCTGGCTTACTTCCTGGATGCCATGTACAATTGTCTGAGGTTGGTGTCGTTCCTGCTCATCGAAACCACATGTTCAGCTCGCCCATGTCAGGGCTGGCGATGAAAGAACTTGCAAAGTGTTACGAACCGTCGTCGCTGACTGATACGCATGAAATTACATTGTCACCCACAGATACTTTCAGAAGGACTCGCAAATCACCTACAGATCCCTCCAAGCCGTGCTAATTCTCTCGCAGAAATTCTCCTCCGAGTCCCTGCGCACGTTCGCCATCGGTCGACTCGAGGCTGCCTTCCCTCGTTCCTTCACGGAATGGGAAGCGATCACTAGTGGAGACCGCGTCCAACCCGTAATCTACCACGAGGATGAGCTCTTCTCGATCGCCAACCTGACACGAGAGTCTGGACTGACGGAAATTCTTCCCGTCGTCCTGTACGACTGCTGCCAACAGGACATCGACTATATCCTCGAGGGCATCGAAACCGAAGACGGCAGGCGGGTCGAGCTCAGCCCCGAGAATAGGAAAAGCTGTTTGCAGGCGCGGTCGAAGCTGACAGCAGCTACTCTCCAGATGCTGCGCACGCTCTCGTATGCAAGGGACGGCTTGTGCGACCAATACGGCTGTATCAGCGCGTTACGGGATATAAGCGGAGGCGATCTGGTGAGCGATAGGTTGTTGCACCATCCACTCGTGGTGCTGGACGAGGAGTTTGAGTCGGCGCCGCAACCACAGCCGCAGGGTGTTGCGTTGCTGAACATGGTGGGAGCGGCTCCGGTGACGGGAATCGCTAGTCTGTGTCGTTTGTGTCGGGACAATTGTAGGAACCAGATGCGCATTGCGCGCGAGAAGCTCCTGCGAGATATGGACGAATATATTCCTATCACTGTTTAGCTACGACAGGATACCCGTGATACCCCTTCTCATCTTTGGGCGTGGAGACGTTGTAAGAGTACTGTACCATAGGTCTGTGAATGCCAAACAAATGAGCACAATCGCGTGAGCTTTGTTATAGCACCAGTCGAAGTTCAGTACACCGCAGAGTCCGCGGGTAAAATAAGTGTGTATGCGAACATCAACCTTGCAGACGTATGCGCTTGGGTTGCGGCTCTTCAGGACGGACTGTCTTGCTGTAAACCACATGAGAGAGATGCTGTCACGTCGCCGATTTGACTTACCATCAGATGGCGATGCTTTATGATACTGGCGTAGCAGAGGCTACGAGAATAGTACTATTTACGAGCAGAGATCAGCTGCATACAACAGATAAGAGACAACCGACACGGACCTTTTCGCATTACGTTTTATTCCCCTCTCCATCCTTCTTCTCTTCCTCTTGCACCTTCGTTTCCTGCCCAGCCGTATCTTTGGCCGTCTCCTGCTCAAGAGTTCCCAATAGCCCGTCAAGATTGTTAAGTATCTCGTCCAGCCTGCTCTCTACTCCCGAAGCAACACCGTTTGCGGTGTCTAGCCTACGGAGCAACTCGGATATGTTCGCATCGTCGACTTCTTCGTTTTCGTCAGAAGAAAGCAGTGAGGCTAGCAGAGCGATGTCTGCTTGAAGACTTGAAGTGCCGGTCTCATTTGTTGACGTCCCGTTGGGTTTCGAGGACATGTTGACTATGATCAGGTCGGATGTTTACCATCAGCTGTATTGTATATAGTCTAACAAAGGGGTGGTTTGACTCACAGTGAATGTTCAGAGTAAACGGGATGCACTGACGTGAGTAAACAGTTATCCAAGATGTACAGTAGTGAGATCGCCCGATCTCACATCGCGCGCGACTCGGTGATGTCACCTGGGACATCCTCTGATAATACCGACAACGACCTCGAAGCGTTGTACAGCAAGCTGATGCGAGCAAGGATGGCGATAGCGTCCAAACCCCGTTGGCTCACGAAGATCGTCGAGGCTCTCGCAGTGCCCGAGAACAAAGGCAAAGTCGGTGAGTGCACTATCGCGTTTCGACTCCTTCCCCATCGAACACCGTACTCATTGCTCCCAATATCTACGAACAGTATACCAAGTAGCTACCGTCGACAGCCAGAACATCCCCCACGTCCGCACCCAAGTCCACCGCGGCTTCCTCATCCCCAAATCCGCACCGAGCCTCCCCCTCATGATCACCTCCTCCGACGTCCGTGCACCCAAGGTCACACAGATATTTTCGAACGCGTCGGTGGAGCTGTGCTGGTGGCTAGAAGGCTCGCAGGACCAGTTCCGCATCTCAGGCAAAGCCAAAGTCATATCCTCCCCCGACAACGCCCTCAGTAACCTTTCCTCGGATACATTCAGCCTCGCCGCGAACGCGCTCGACGAAGCCGGAGAGGCTGATCGCGAAGACGGCATTGACAACCGCGTGCTGGGCAAGTACGACTGGGAACGAAAGCGCCAGGAGGTCTTCGACGCGATGAAACCCGCCATGAAAGCCAGCTGGTGTGCGCCCCAGGCTCCCGGGAGTCGGATGGCGTCGTACGACGTTCCTGTGCGTGAGGGGTGGCCCACGGAGGTACCGAACAAGGAGGATCTGAAGACGGAGGAGGAGAGGAGGAACTATGAGGTTGCGTTGGGGAATTTTGCGATGGTGGTGGTCGAGCCTACGAGGGTGGATTGGGTGCAGCTTGGGGAGCGGCCGAATCGGAGGACGTTGTTCACGAGGAAGGATGAGCAGGGTGGGTCGTTTTGGGAGGAGATTTTGGTGCCGTGAGGCTCAGATCTGGGAATGTTGTCATTAAAGTTGAATGTTGAACTCGAATCCTGGATCCTGGACTGTAATCATAGATGTAGTAAACCAACGCTGTATCGGTAGACTTCTGTTACCACAAATTCGTGCGGTGTCGATCGCATTCACTCATCGTTTATGTGAACCAAATTGTTTCATTAAGGGAGTCAAATGGTGGTGGTACATATAACAGAAATAAGTATCGTCCTTCCAGCTTCATATAGCTTCATGATGATGTATCTTCTACATGGGTCTGTTCATTATCGTACACTTTTAAACATTAACATTTTCTCATTTGTTGTGACGCATGGACGATCTTCATGACGAGCCGTTCTCCTTCGCGGGAGCCTCGTCGTAGCCGTACGGGTTCTTGCTCTGCCAGTTCCACAAGTCCTTGCACATCGTCTCCAGATCGGCAGGAGCCTTGAAGTTGAGCTCTTTCTCCGCCAACGTGGGATCTGCGGTTAGGTCGGGGACGTCACCGCGTCTGAGCAGAACGCAATCACATCAGCATTAGATACCTCGGAGAGAACGACGATCATAACGCACCTGCGAGGGGCAAACTCGTATTGGTAGTCGAATCCAGTGGCCTTTCGCATGGCCTCTACGATCTGCAACACACTCTGGCCCTTGCCCTTGCCAAGGTTGTATGCCTTGAAATGGGCCTCGGTGGGGCAGTTGTCGAAGATCGTGGAGTCGTCAGCGAGGACCTCCAATGCACGGGTGTGTCCACGAGCGAGGTCGAGCACGTGAAGGTAGTCTCGCACACATGTGCCGTCGCTATACGAGGAGAACATTGAGCGGGTTGTAGGATGTAGGAGAGCAGATGAAGTGCACTCACGGAGTAGGGTAGTCGTTTCCGAAGACGTGAAGTTTGGCGTCTTTGACACGACCGATGGCCATGTGGGCGAGGAGAGGGAGTAGGTTTCCCGGTCGGCCTTTGGGGTCTTCGCCGATGAGACCAGACGGGTGGGCACCGGCGGGGCTACGCGAGCAGATGAGATGGGTCGTTCATACTTTCCCAATGTATGGTGAACACTCACTTGAAGTACCGCAGAGAGATAGCCCTCCACTTCGGATCCGCTAGGGGCGTGTTATTAAAATACACTTGCAGAAGAGCCAACGCTACTCACAAGAAGCAAGGTCCTGCAATATCGTCTCGCACATCACCTTCGTCTTCCCGTAGGGGCTATCCGCCTGCAAACGGGTCGTCTCGGGGATAGGGATGGTCGGAGGTGTACCGTAGACAGTCGCACTTGACGAGTACACGATCTTGTGGCAGTCGAATTCGTTCATGATTTGTAGCAGGTAGACAGTCGCAGCGACATTGTTCTCGTAGTACGTCAGGGGGACCTGCGTTGACTCCCCGACCGCTTTGTACGCCTACAAAGGGGTGAACAACCAATTCACAAGCAGAAACAAGCTCCACGTACAGCAATGTGTATGACACCCCAAATACCGCCCTTTCCATACTTTTCAAACACAGCACGGATTTGGTCTGGCTTCGTGAGATCGGCAGTATGGCTGTCGATGACTGTGCTCTCCCTGTCCCTATCCGTGGCGTCTGCCGGAAGGGATTCTCGGGCGAGCTGCTCGACTCGAGCGAGAGACTTGGAATGGGCGTTGTGCAGGTTGTCTACAGAGATGACCTTGTACTGGCGAGTTTCTTGTAGTGTGTGTATGACATGAGTGCCTGGGTGTCATTAGTGCGTTAGCGATCGGTGCGTGCCCCTGGATAAAGTGACAGGTGCTTACCGATGTAGCCCGCTCCGCCGGTAACGAGAACTCGCTACGAAATATTCAGCACACATCAACGTGAGCAACACACTCTGCCTACCTTGAGAGAAGCTTCAGCAACAGACGGCATTACAATTCTAGTATTAAACAGAGGAGGTGGTGGTTCTTAGCAAAGGAGAAGTTCAGAGAATCCGCTGCGGGTGAGTGTCGATTCGTCTTCGGCTGTCCCTCCGGCTGCTTTTTATCGTGATCAGCATTCTTGATCTACGCGCGCACCGCACGGGCCGACGTGGCTCTCGCATGCACCTCGACTTGTTCTCGTCATGGGAGGCTTCGAGAGCACATGGAAAAATCGCTCGTTTGCAGGGCGTAGACTACTGCTAGAATACAACTTCCACCGGCCATCCATCCCCCTCGCACATACCCACCCTAAATATTCTCCACCGAACCGTCTTCTCTACATCTAGGGGTCACGGTGTCGTCCCTCGGGCTCAACGTTCAGCACCGTTCGTTCAGCTCTCCATCTTCACCTCGCCCTCGACCTCGGTCTCGCGCTGGTCTATCGGCACAGACTCCACCGTCGTCGGGTCCTTCGGCTCCTCACTCGCAAGTCCCTCCGACACACCGAGTCCAACACCGCTCTCTGCCTTCCCCTCGCCACTACCACTCGAAGGCACCATCGGGCTCGTCCCGCGTTCGCCGCCATCCGCACTTGCAGGAGGCTCTCCACGCAATGCCCTCTCCTCTCTCTCTACCCTCTCCTTCTCCTCTTTCTCGGCCCTCTCTCTCTCCTCCTTTTCGATCTCCTGAGCTAGAAGCAACACGTCCCCCGTTCCGATCTTCCCAAAGTGTTGCAAATACTGTTCGCGTGCAGTTCGGAGCGCAAGCCATGACCAGCGCTGCTTGTTCTGTAGACATGGTTAGCATATTAGCGATACAATGTGATTGATTGAGCACAGGGAAAGACGATCAGAATGATATTATCTTCGGAGGCAATGGTAGAGATGGCAGAATGCAGATGACGTACCTCCTCGTACTGAAGAATGAGATCGTCCGTCGGCTGTACGACTTCAACAACCGGTGCAGGGGCCGGTACAGGCACAGGTACGGGCGCAGGTACGGGTGCAGGAGTTGGTGTAGGCGCAACAATCAGTATTGAAGTAGGTTCAGGAGTGGTCGCGGACGGAGGAGGCTTGACTGGTGTGCTGCCCGGTTTCGCGGGAAGGGAGGGATGGAGGGGAGGAGTGGCGGGTGGGGCGGAGGGTGTCGCGGCTTTGTGAACCGCAGGTGTCGGAGCAGGTGATGGTGCGTTGTCCTGTGCAATTGGTGCAGGGGATGCAGGAGCTGTAGTAGAAGTAGCTGCTGCAGCCGCTGCCGCCGCTTTCGCGCGAGCGGCGGCCATGCGCTCGGCCGTTCTTGCGAGTTGCTTTTTGCGGTTTTCGATCTTGACGTCTTCGAGTTTGACTTTCTTCACGAAATCTTGCACGTCGCCAGGACTAGATCACCCGTATGAGCAACGAAATGCACACGCGAAGGATGACAACGAAACGACTTACTGGAAGGCCTGCTGAAGATCAAACATGTCTCTGTACCCCATCAGCCATATCTCAGTCAACGCCTCTGACCCAAGACTATGCGGCCAAGGCTCAGGCTCCTCCCTCCTCTTCTTCCTCGCGCCCTGAGTAGCCTCCTCGATCCCAACCTTCTCCTTCCTCATCATCCCATCCACCTCCACCTCGATCTCCTCCACCCACGGCTCCTTATCAAACGGCGCACACAATTCATTCTTCCACTTCACCCAGTTTTTCTCCCGTTCGAGTATAACGGAGACAGTCTCTGCGAACGCGCGGCCGCTCGGTGTTGTCTGTCGGAGCTCCTCGCTCACTCTCTGGATGGTGTCTTGTACCCACTGGGCTTCGGGGGATTTGAGCGTGAAGTCTACTTGGAGAGAGCGGTTGCGTGGTGTCACCCATGTTTTCTTGGCTGTGTCGGTGAAGGATAGGAGGTGATGTAGGAGGATGAGCAGCTGGAAGAGGAATTGTCTGCGGAAATGGGTGTCTGCGATCTGAGTGTGTGACGTGAGTATGAGCACAACGCGCGCGAATACGACGGAAGCACGCACCTCGAGATCGAGCAAGTCTGGGCTCGTGAGGTACTTTGCAAAGAAGTAGTCCTGTCCTGCCGCTTCGAGCCCCACGTCTGGTTCTCTCCTCCGCTTCAGAGACGTCGTGTGTGAGTTAGACTTGCTGCCCATCAACGCACGCTCCTTTGTAGTCGCCTCTTTGATGACAGGGAGAACCTTGTTGACCGATTCTTGGAAACTTGCAAAGGTGACCAGGTTCGCGAAGACGGAGGGCTTCGAGAAGGGCAGCTGGAGTGACCAGAAGGTACGGTAGAAGTCTATGTGCCAGTGAGCTAATAGAATGTCTCAATCTTGCTGTACATACCCTCTTTCTGCTGCTGCTTGACTTCTTCGGGCGTGGGCTTTGTCTCTTCGTCCGCACCACCCTCCTTCTTCGCTCCTTCGTCCACTTGCATCTCGTCCGCCGCAGCATCCGGTTGCTGCGACGCCATTTGCACATCCTCTCCCTCCTCCTTCCTCGACAACGACCCATCCTGTACTCCAGGTCCTTCCCAAGCAGGCCCGTACTCTCCTCTGAGGTTGACCCCACTCCGCTCACCCAATGGGAATACTTGACTCAGAAACGTTAGTATTCTACCACAGAACAGGGTTGTAGAGCCCATCTTGGACAGTCGGCGTAACAGGTCATTCAGCGTCCTGAGGAGAGTGAGTGCCTTGCCCTTCTGCGGGATCATGCCCGCGGTGAGTTTGTCGGCGCGGAGCTCGATCCATGAGAATATGTGGGAGCATGATGCGATGGTCTGTGTCTCGAGGAGGTCCTGAAGGACGCTGAAGGGAAAGGTTTGTTCGCAGGCGTCGTTGTCTGTGAGTGCGAGGACGAGGTCGAGGCGGTGGGTGAGGTCGTCATAGTATGTGGTCACTGGGTTCTTGAGTGCCAGACCTTCGGTTGCCTATTTACAGTGTCAATTGTCATGTATATTCTTTGTGTATGATCATGCTACGTACTGCGAGAGCGAATATCTCCTGGCGAAGGACAAACTCCCACTGGGCTTTGCGTACTTCTGGAGGGACTGCGTGGTCCAGAGAAGCAAGGACATGGACGACGTGTTCGTGGAGAGCGTCTTTACGAATGAGTTGTGGGAGAGATGTGAGAATGCGAGTCAACGCATCTTGCACGGCTTGCATCGACCACACAATTCAGTGGGTGCTGTGGTGAATAGTAAAGGTGGCGGTCATATGAAAGACGCTCGCGTGAATTGGTACGGAGTGGCGGGCCGCCGTCAATTGATGCGCCTTCGAGTCTGCGATCATCCGAGTCGTGTCAAGCTCGCGAAAGACTGTCATCTCAGTACTGTATGTCTCGTTGGTGAGTGTCAGATACGACGACTTGTGTGCTGCTATTTATGCGCTTTACCCCAAATAGTTGGTATACTCGACCATGGCCACTATAGCAGCAAATCCCACTGAACTCGATGCTGCCGACGTCGCATCCTTACCCGACCTGCTGGCCCCTTCCGTTCCTCCCGCTGTATTGTCAAAACAAGAGTACTCGGACTATCTCGCGCATCTCACCGACCTTCCCCTACCCGCACTCGAGTCGGAACCGTCCACCCTCCAATCGTCCTCTGCCCAACTCACCAACGCCCTGACCACGCTATGTCACACCTCATACCCCACGTTCCTCTCCCTTCACGCAACCACATCTACATTGTCCTCATCCTTAGGCTCACTGTCCTCTTCACTTGACTCACTGCTGTCAGCTCTCCCTGCACTCGAGTCATCGGCCCGCACCTTCGCACAGGAAACGCGAGAAATACAAAAGGAGAGACGTCAAGCCACCCTCGTGCTCGAGCAACATGATAAACTGTACGATGTCCTCTCTCTGCCTATGCTCCTCGACTCCTGCGTGCGGAACCACAACTACAACGAAGCCCTCCTCCTATCCAACCACGCGTCCTCCCTCCTCCAACGTTTCCCCTCCAACCCTCTCATCCAATCCGTCAAAGCAGAGTGCGACGCACGCGTACAAGCCATGTTAGGCCAACTACTAAGTATGCTCCGCGAACCCGCAAAACTCCCCGCTCTCTTCCGCTCCGTCAACTTTCTGCGCAAGATGGAGGTGCTAAACGAGCAAGAGCTAGCACTGGCCTTCCTCACCGGCCGAAATTACTACCTCGACAACGCACTCAAAGCAACCGAAATAGAAAAGAAAAGCATCGAAGGCGACAAGGAAAAAGACAAGGAGTCGTACGCTCGGTTCCTCAAGCGCTACGTCGACGTCTGGCGAGAAGGCGTATACGACGTCGTCACACAGTACACCACCATCTTCCTCGACAAAGCCGCTTCGACTTCGTCCGCCCCGCCCGCGGACTTGCACATCCTCATACGGATGTTCACCACCAGCCAGCTGCAGGCGTTGTTGGCCCTCCTGCGAGAAACGCTGCCGCTCATACCAGACCCTGCGATGCTCACGTCTCTCCTGAAACAGCTGACGTACTGCGCGAACTCTTTCGCCCGCGTCGGCATGGACTTTAAAGCTCTCCTCAGCCCCATATTCATCGATGCAGTCAGAGGCGGTATCACGCAAGAACTCGAAGACGCCACCGCTTCATGGACCACAAAACTCGGACTCTCAAACTCTCAAGAAAAATCAAAATCCTCTTCGACTTCGAAACGCCCCTCACAGCTCCTAGTAACCGCCTCAGCCCAATCCTCTCCACCCCAACCAACACCAACCCAACTAGACGCACTCAAACTCGCCCCCGCACACGCCGCACCCCAAATCCTAACCTCTTACCCGCCACTAGCCCTCTACACGAACGCCCTCCTAACAGCGCTGAACAGCCTCCGTATGCTCGCGCCCGTCGAGCTCTACTCCGACCTCATGGGCATCATGGAACGCACTCTCACTATTGGTGCGGCGTCGTTGGTGAGATATGCCAAGGAAAAACCGTGGATGGGTGATAAGAAGGGTTCGCCGAATGTGGAGGAGGAGGAAAGTGATAGGAAAGTGTTGGAGGCGACGGGGAGGGTGTTCTTTCTTGTGTTTGTCCCGTTTGTGGTGCGGGCTTTGTCGGAGGGGGTGTATGGGCGGCCGGTGAGTGGGGAGCGGGCTGTTGGTGGTGGTGGGGGAGATGGTTTGAAGGGGGTGAGGGAGAGCTGGGAGGGTATGTATTCGCTTGAGTTGGGTAGTAGTGCTTCGAGTTGAAGGATGGTTGTCGTGATGTGTGAGTGGCGTGCGCATGTTACTGGATTGTTTTGTTTGCTGACTTTTTTGTAGATTGTACTTTGTTATACAGGAGTCCTGCTCATCATCTGGATGGTTGTATCGCGTTAGATGGACACTTGCCGGGCGCAGGTATCATTGCTGTTACCATCTGTTACCGCTAGTGATCAAACGCCAACACAATGACGAACAAAACTACCAGCTGCCGCCTCTTCAATACAACTGTCTCTCTGTCTCGTCGAAACTCTGGTTTGGCGGGGTGAGGGAGAGTTGGGAGGGTATGTATTCGCTTGAGTTGGGCAGTTGTGCTTCGAGTTGAAGTTATGGTTATTGCGATGTGTGAGTGGTGCGCATGTTCTAGCTTGTTTTGTTCGCTGATGTCTTCAAAGATCTTACTTTGCTGGACCTGCTCTTCATCTGGGTTGTTGTGTATCATGTTAGATGGACGTTTACCACCGGCAGCGCGCAGGTAATCATTGCTGCTGTTATCTATCACCACTGCTAGTGATCAAACGCCAACACAACGACGAACAAAACTCAATCCTACCTGTACGCTTGATCCACACTCTGCATATCTACAGGGTCAAACGGGTATCGGGAAGCCTCTCTATGGTGTTCAACCCATCTGAAACGACACTCGCGGTCGATCTCGTCGGGAGGCCAAGTATCGTTCTCTACCAGTACTTGACATTGATCATTCGCGGAACCAGGTTACTTTGCTCCGTCGTGTGGTGTGTACGATGCAAGAACACATTCCCTGGCGAAACCCTCGACAGAAAGTCTGTTCAACAAGGTGTCTTCGGCGTTGAAGAAGGATATGTTATGTATTTGGCCGTCGCTACCATCGGACATCGCTGTTCAGGACATCTCTCAGCAGAGCAAACATGAGATATGACTGTGAAAATATGCTTTCGAGAGAGTATAAAATAGGAGGAGCTGCATGCTTGTGCAAGCCCAGAGCCGGACTCTTCTTCTCTTATTGTGAGTGGTTTCCTCGATGACTGGTATTCACTCGACTTATTTTCTTTCCGCCTAGTGTTATCTGGTCACAACATTCTTAGCCATGTTCACCGTTCGCTATCTTACCACCGTTTTTCTCATCCACTATGTGGTCGCCGCTCCTATGGGATGGCAACACTCAGAGTATACAGACCCGACTGTTTTCCAGAGATCTTCCACCGCTGATCTTCTGGTTCAGAAGCACCACTGACAACCTTCTCAGCAACAAACGATCGATTACGTAGGTAGCTCAACCCCTCGTGAGTATAGGAGTTAACAATCTGTCCTTAGGCTCTCCAGACCGTTCGTATCACTACCAGCCGCTTCCGAGCTATCTCCTGGCTAACTGAACTGTTTGGAACACGTTCATATTTAGTGGCTCTTTAGGTGCAGGACCGCCGTTTCAAGATGGGGACTTACCGCCGTAAGTGACACTTTACCTAGGAAATCAGGATGCTTTTTACTCGTATATCTCAGATTTGGGACATTCGGGGGAAAGGAGTCGAGATAATTTACAGTCTCGGTCAAGTGGCTGATTTGTAGAACGCCTTCGGACATCAGCCTCTCAGATTTACGTCGACTCAATATCAATGCGCATTGCATGCTCTCCTACAGCTACCCAGACAAATTGCACGACGAATATTGACCTTCACGTTGTCGCTTTCTAACAGCACGCCCAAACGCAACCTGCCGCCTCGATATAGTTTGATCTCATCCCCTTTAGGTAAGTGAATTTCTTCGCGCGATTCTGAGCGTCGATGGCTCCACACCTGTGTCGATGAGAAGGCGGCTTCGTCCTCGATCGGTACTCGTCATGCAGGAGATGATATCATCCCTGAGCCAGGCCGCTTGATTCCTTCCAGACGTTCTGTGCATATACTTAAGGCTTGAAAGTGAGGATTGTCTCCCTCCTTTCATCCTTCCCTCGTCTTTCATCGTCGTCAACATGGGAAACCAAGTCTCTAGCGCACAGTATATGGCCCTCGGGGCATTTCTCGTCAACGTGGGCACACAAACGTACGGGATGGTGACCTCGCCGACCATGAAAGATGTTGCAGATGCAGTACGTCCTAATCGCTCCTTTGTATCTCAAATCGCTACTAACTTGAAGCTCGTTATACAGAACCATTTTGCGTTCTCCCCTCACCCAATGTTCATAGGAGCTTTCTTCTCTGGACAAACCATACTTCAGATATACTGGATCCGGCAGCTTTTCATGATCAGGAATGGGTACCAGACTATCAACTCAACAGGGCTCAAGAAAACCGGTGCTACCACCGCAGAGACAGAGCATGCGCTCGCGGAAGAGGAAGCTGTCCGTGCCGCCACCGAGTACGCTCCTATCTTTGCCTTGGGTAACCTCTGCATTGGTGAGCTCAGGCTGCTTTCTACTCACATCCTCAAACGCATAGACTGACACGGGAACATGACTAGCTGGATGGCTCTTATTCTGGCTGAAGTCATCGTTCTGGACGTCTCAAGCGTTGGTCACGATCAACACCGTCGCACATCTCATCGCAGTAGCGAGACTCCCTCCCCTCACCGCCAACAGCCCCAGACTCCTCCACACGACTCACTTCGTCGCAAAGTCGATTGCTGGCATCGGCCTTCTGGACTTCATCGACAATGGAGGTGTCGCCACGGTACGCATAGCATCAATTCGAACGCGGTCGTGATTTTAACCAGCTGTTACATGTAGCGCTTACGAGCCCCACCTACCAGCATCGTCCAGGCATTGACTTACGCCTTCTTCCCCGTCGCCGCCGCTTTCGCGGGTCCATTCTTTGGCTCGACCATCGCGTATGACGTTCTCGCCGTATATGTTGGCCAGCGTGACGTCCTGGGTGCTGGGAAATGGGCTGCTGGCCTCGGTTGGACGGCTCTGGCTACTGCTGGAGTTGTCGCTGGTAAGGCTGTTATGGCGTACTATTCGTCTTAGTTATCAGTTTTGCGAGTCGTTATATGCAAAGAACAAGCGTAATTTTAGCAATCGTCGTATAATCGTGTTGTAAATGTATAACAGTTTATAAGGAAATAAATAGTGTTATCATTCCATGTCAGTGCAAGACCCATTCCCGCGGTGGTTGATCGCCAGGTAGTCACATATAACGGTTCACATATAATAGGGTTACAAATCGACGCCTATGGGTACATCATCATATCCATGAGATACAGATAGCCACAATTTATACGTTGGGCGGAAAGGGCCAATTCTAGATATCCAATATTACACAGGTTCTATGGTTTGAGTCTTCTAAATGAGGGGTATCGCGTATAGTTCGTTGTGCACAGTTCGTATTGGTTCGTGGGTCGTAGAATGTTCATAATCATCGCTTGTTCCGGAGAGTAAGCACGGTGAGGCAGGATCCTCAAGCCCGCGCCTTTCCTCGACCTCTTCCCTTCCCAGTCACTCGGGTCGCCTTGGCTTTCACTTCGATAATCTTGTCTGAGGCAACCTCTGTGTTCCCGCTCTTGGTCGTGACATGGTTCTCGGACGCCTCGACGGTAGTGCGCTTCTTCCCTCGTCTGATAGCCCGGTTTGATCTGACCTTGCCCTCGCCAACTGCACTCTTCGCCGTTGGTCCGTTAGTCTGTTGCACATCTTCAGCCGCTGGAGCCACAGCCCAATCCGGTTGCATGATGGTGTGAGCCCGCATCTTCGCTCGCAGTCGAGTGGTAGGTCCTCCAACGGTATGGATGGTCACGTTCGTGGTATCGCCTAGGGGAGTAGATTCGAGTTCGGGCTTCGGGTCGGTAAGGTCGATGACTTCCGTGGAATGCACAAAGTCCACGCCACGGCTGGGTAGGGGTTTCATAATCGGAGTGAGGATCAGTCGTCGGGGCCGTGCGCGAACATTGTTGGGACGGGGAGAGACATCGGTGGTCGGGCCAGGAGATGGTTGTTTGGCCGCAAGGTCATCAACTGACACTCGGATGGGTTCCTTCAAGTGATGTTTGTTATTCAGTAGCATGGAAGACATGGCTCTCCATCGGCAACTCACCTCTATCAGTACCTCTGTGGTCGAGACACCCAAGTCGTTGTTCGCGTCTTCGACGTTGTTCGCGTCTTCTACGTTTTCCGCCGGGGTGCGGACTTCATCGCCAATGGTACTTGTTACTTCCGTGACTACAACCGCCGGTTCCGGTGAAGTTGAAGTCTCGGAGGCTACACAGCTCTGAGGTACGGCGTCCTGAGTTGACGATGGGATAGGCACCAGAGGGGAGGAAGAGATCTCATTTGTCGGAGCCGGGTGCACAATAATCTCGGGCAGAGTTAGAGGGACGTCATGAGACACAGATGTAGACAAGTTTGTCGGCTCTTGGGACTCAGGAAGAAGGTCTAGAAGCGCAGTGTCTTGAAGCGGCTGTTCTGTGCTATTAGAGACAGAGAGGTCGGACATCGGAAGAGAGTCCATCTTAGCTACAGGCGGTTCTGGTTCAGTGAGAATCGGCGTAGATGCCTGCGCGATGCCTTCTGGAAGGGTGTTCGTGGTGTTGAGATTCACTTTGTCTTCGTGAGGTGCACAATGAGACATCGTCTGTACAGATTTATCTGCATATTGCGGACACTTGAAAGAACCGGGCAATAGTACCCATACGACGGAATTTATCTGAGATATGCGCATATTTTCAGCTGTCCTACGGAAGTCTAGGTACTTGTCTAAGTAGCACTCACCGCCAGTACAATCATTGAAACCCACAGAAGGGTAGTCTTGTTTCCAAGGACAGCATAGTGTAAATCTATCAAGTCAAATGCTAGTTTCACCAAGTAAGGACTGTCGTGCTGTGGCGTGTTAACTGCTTGTGTGGGCCAGCTTGCGACCAGTTCGCTGCGAACAGAGTCGAGAATCCGAGATATTGCGGCCAAAGAGGAATTCGCCATAGCTGAGAGGTCCATATAACTAAGCAGCCGCCAGCTAGAAGTTCTGCGAGGGGTATAGAGGACCGGCCAGAGGAGGAGATGATGGAGGAACGGAACAAAACGAAGCTGAAGTGCGTCCTCTCGAGGAGTTGAACATGTCTCGTGTGACCAACACGTGGTATTTTGACGCCAATACGGTGTTTCCCGAACAACTCTAATTCAATCGCAAGGGGGATCTGGCCTCAGAATGTCTCTCCAAGATGATGACTGCCGTGGATAGTTCGTCTTACATCGCCTATTCAGCTTTCTATTCACCGTCATCGT
Organism: Irpex sp. Y119-03; assembly: GCA_037042295.1. NCBI lineage: Eukaryota > Fungi > Basidiomycota > Agaricomycetes > Polyporales > Irpicaceae > Irpex > Irpex sp. Y119-03. The sequence continues at coordinate 125,085 of JAXQKB010000003.1, forward strand.
CTACGACACCCCTGGCTCACAAGGGATATAGCAATGCTAGTCGTGAAAGCTCCCTGCGATGGGCTGCCAAACAAGGCGCATTCGCAGCAAGGCACATAACAAAACGCGTCATAAACCGGGATCAATTTTGACGAGCCACCGCTGTGAGTCCTGGGCTGGCACAACACAGTGCCATCCTTGCCTATAAGGACCCTAATGCCTTCGAACAGTATACGCTGGCATGGCCGGCGAATTATGTCTCTTATCCTCGATACCCTCACGCTGATACTCGCCGCCCTCTTGTCTCTCGTTTTCCGCAGACGAATCACCGTACACAAGGTATCCGTTGAAAAGGTCACGCACTCGGGGATACACAGCATACGATACAAGAGTATACTCCCCGGAGATGTGCGGTACGATTTGACCATCTCAAGGATATCCTTCCACTTCCATTTCCCTTCCAAATCGCGACCCTCATGGCTCATCATCAATGCAGAGGATATTCTCTACAAGTCTGACTCTTGCGACCTCCTCGTTGGCGCGTGGTTAATAACGTGTTGGTTCTTCCCTCGCCTGCTCAGGCAGACGGCAGGGCCCTGGTTTAATGCAGAAGTCGACGACGTCAGGATCAGGATCATGCGCAGCAATAATATCCCTCATTATGTGCAGCTGCTCCGTGCCAATGTCGTCGAGGCAGTTCTCACCGGCGAGATCCTACGGGTGGATGACTTCGCAACTACGGTACGCGTCGACGGGTTGTCGGAGAGCGCTGTAGAGCAATCCGAGGACGTGAAGGACACCATGCCTGATGGAGGACCGTACAGCGATCATCTAAATGGCAAGGATGGTTCCGTACAGGGGTCTCTGACAGATTCGGATGGGGACATGAAGGGCATCAGCAACCGCCGGAATAGAGAATGCGCTGAACCTTTCCACAGTAAAGAGCAAGACGAGATGAGGATTTCTGTTCACGCAGAGACCGTCCACATCAATAACCGCACGGGAAGGTACTACTCCTTCGGATCCATCGACGCCCAGCATCGTCGTAACTGGACCGCAAACAGAGGAACTTTTGTTTTGATTGTGGAGGAAGCTAGATGGATAAAGACACCTATGCCATATGAGATGGTCGCGAGGGCATCCTGGCCTATGTGAGTATATTTGTCTGATATGTGCGATGAAATATCTCTGATAGACCACTCTCGTGTATTTTAGCCAGCTGTTCGCAGCCGTTTGTCACTTCCCCTTTGACATCTGGAGACTCGCCACACATCCCACGGCGATGGCCAACATCTACGTCCCGCGCGCGGATATCACTTTTGACAACTTCCGAGTAAGTGCTCTCACAGATCGTTGATTTAAACTGTCACCTCTTTGCTTCCAACTGACTACGTGACGCAGATGAGAGATGCCGAAATCGTCGTGCAAGGTATTTCTTTGGTACGGGAAAACATGGCTGAAGGAGACAAGCATTGGAACGACATCTTTGCCGATTGCATGGCAAATCTTGCTCTGGGTATGCTGCGATCGTATTAGTTTACGCTACATAAACCACGATATCTATACCCCTCCAATAGTCTCCTATCATAACCCCCTCCATCTTTCTTGCTGTTCTGACACAGATTCCATCAATATTTCCACATACACACGGACATTTCAGTTCCATCTTGTTCGCAACGTTATATCAGTGCTTTTTCATCATGAGATTCGCTACAAGAACCTATATACCACAACATTGCAATATAAACGAGCAGGCGATTAGACACGCTCGCTGTAGCACTAGTACACTATGTATGGACGAAGAATACGTATGCGAGTTCCCAACAATGGTTCTGTGCGAAATGCGTGATGGATGTGTGAGACGAGATGCAGGGGTCGTGAGAGACACTTCAAGAAAAGCACAGCTCCCAGGAAGGCCAAATAATTCATCATAAATAAAACGTTGTTTAATGCACGCCAAAAAGCTGCAAAGAATATGCCAGAGAATTCGAAAAGAGAGCAGTTTGGCAAAGGGAACGAAAGAGGGAAAACGTCCAAAGCATGGGAGTCCCAGTCAAAGATCGTTGCAATGATATCACATCATGTTCACATCGCCACGCCGCGCTGTAAGATGATGGTCAGACACGTTTTACAGGAGTATGTGCGCAAAAGAGAGAGTACTTACCACGCTGCTATCATCCGTGATCAAACTAGACCGCTGGCTCGAGACGTTCGACAGCCTGTTCCTCGCTCCAGAAGGTGAGACGAACAGTTGTGGCGCAGGATCCTTGAACGGATCAAGCACGCTGTTCTCGGGCACCGTCTGGAATCCAGAGACGGGTCTTCCACCCGTAGACGCGTTCGCAAGCGGAGCCTGGTCGACCAAGGTGATGTCGCTCTCCCTGATGGTGGGTGTCAAGGACCTGTGCTGCTCGCGAACGCGAGCGATCGCCACCGGGTCAGCGAATGGATCTTCGTGCATGTCACCGTCGCTAACGTCGACGAGCATGTGCGTGCTGAATGCCGGAGTATGGAGCATCAGTCGTGGGCTGACGTCTGAACGGGCGGTCACGGGCGACACACGCGAAGGTGTCATTGGACGGACCATGTCGGTGGCAAACTGGACGGCCTGAGGGCTGCGCTGGACCATTTGAGGTACAGAACGTGCGCTTCCACCTGAGCGAGGAGTACGAGGAGACGAGTCGCCACTTCCGCCTCGCATGAAGGTCGATCCACGGACGCTCTCCCAGTCGACTGGAGGACCATGGCGGCGTTTGCGCCAGCGAAGGAAGATGAGGGCTCCGAGAAGCAGCAAGACGAGTCCGATAGTGCCCCCGACCGCGCCAGCAATAACAGTCTTCTTATTGTCACTACTGGAATGTATTGTATCTTAGTCACACTCAATCCGGCTGATGATGTGATTACTTACGACGAAGGCAAGCTGACACTCTTCACAGTTGGTACTGGTACAGGCGTCGACGTCGTGAAGACCGACACGCTGGATGACGTGAAGGTGGTGACGGCGTGTCCATCGGATGTGGACGTCACAGTAACCGGCACATCTGTTGAAGTAACGATCTGGGAGAAGGAGACCGATCCTAGTCCAGGATCATTATCAAGAGCAGCTGAAGCCGATGTACTGGTTGTAAGTAGAGCAAACGCATTTAGTACAACGATCTTCACAAAAATTTCAAACCACACACCTCGCACTGCTAGACGTAGGAAACGATGTGGGTACCTGACCAAGAACGGGCCCTGTACCAGTCGCAGACCGAATCGCTGAGCTGCTGGAAGGAATAGCTGGGTCAGAACTCTGCTCTCCAGACCCATTTGCTGCAGACGCGGTAGTCGTAGGGGCAGGTGAAGGCGCCGAAGGAGCAGCACCGCCGTTATTGCCTCCCACGATGCTGGTGGGAACAACCGTAGTTGGTGCAGCTCCGCCTTGCGAAGAACCAGTCGGAGAAGCGGATGCCGGGTCAGAGGGTTGGTTACCTCCTGTGGGTTGAGCAGCAGTTGGCTGACCAGCAGGGGGTTGATCCGATGTCTTAGCTGTACCTGCAGGACTCGTCGTAGCATTACCGGTGCCAATGGCAGAAGTTGTGGCTACAGCGGGAGGTGAGCTGGTGTTGCCACCTGCCGGGGAGCTCGTATCGGTCGTCTGTGCTGGAGAACCTGTAGGAGCAGATACAGTAGGCCCACCTGTGGGGTTTAAAACAGTGGCAACACCTGCAGACGTCTCGGTCGCACCCGAGGAAGTACTCGGTGTACCCTTGCCGCCTTCAGACGAAGTCGGTTCTGTGTTTGTTGGGCCCACAGTGGTGTTGACTGGTTGCGACGTAATTGGTGAAACAGATGGGCCGTTGGGCTGACTTGGAGTAGTCGCCACAGTACCCACAGGGGAGCTTGGGCCCGTAGCCTTCGTTGGAGTACCAGCCGGGGGAGACGGCGTGGTGTTCTCAGAGGGCGTCGATGTCACCGTAGGACCATCAGAGCTTGTACCAACAGTCACTACAGGCGTGGTATTGTTGCCTCCTTCAGACGAAGTCTTCGGAGGAACTGCCGTAGTGTTTTCCGATCGCGAGGTGGTAGGCGATGTAGGAGGATCAGCAGACTGACTTGGGGTAGTCGCAGCTGTCCCTGCGGGAGAGCTTGACCCTGATACCTTCGTCGGAGCCACTGTTGTTTTGTCCGATGGCGTGGAAGTGGGTAGCACTGGCGTGCCGGTCGGATCGGCCGAGTGCACAGTCGTTGGACTAACGGTGGCAGGTCCTGATGGCGTCGACGATGCAGCAGTTATCTGACCGGTGGACAACGATGTCGTGGCAGGTTCTTCGGACGGCGTGTGATTGGCCGAAGTGTCTGCAGGGGGAGGAGACGAAGTACCACCAGTTACAGCAGGTCCTGATGAAGAAGTAGGCGATGTGGTGGAAGATTCAGATGTAGTGATCGCAATCCCACCAGAATCAGCCGTCGTGGGATCCTGACTGCCAGATGGTGAGTTGGAAGTCACAGACGTCACAGACGTAGGTGTCAAAGAGGCTGTCGTCAAGATGGACGTAGGCTCTGAACTGGTTACTGAGGCCTTCGAGGTGAGCTGCACCGATGAAGAAACGAACGACGAAGAGAGAGTTGGGCTGCTGGGTGAGGACGACGAAGATTCTACCGAGCTACTAGATAAACTAGTAGGTCCGGTGGAAGGCGCAGCACTTGGTGAAGTGATCTGAAAGCTTGTCGCAGCCGACGAACTAGGGATGCCGGAGGACGATGATGGTGGCGCCGAACCGGTTGCGAATGCCGAAGATCCGTTGGCCGATGTCACGCTCGATTCCTGGGAGGAACTGGCAGCCTGATTCGAAGACGACGGCTTCGCGGGTGTGCTGGCTTTCGAGGTTGCAGCTGAACTAGAGATCGCTGTGAGCGTGGCACTTGGACTTGAAGATGATTCCACAGAAGTGGGCGTCGTGACTGAACTGAGACCGGTATGCGTTGGGGATAAATTAGTTGAAGAAGAAGCGAGAGAAACTGAAGAAAAGGAGGATGAAGGAATTGAAGGCAGCGTGGCGGGACTTGAGGGCGATGGATTGGCATGCGTAGTCGTATGTGATACTTCTGGTGAACCTGAGGAGCTCTCCTGAGAGCTCGTATGGGTCGTTTCATCACTCGAAGTCCCCGGCACCTTGGAGCTAGAGGGCGCCGGTGGGCTGGACGTATGCGTCGGCTCAGAGACAGGACTGGTTTCCGAGGAAGGTTCAGGAACCGGAGAAGACTTGGCTGGAGTCGAAACTGGAGGAGAGGGAGTTGTATCGACCGACGCCAGAGACGATTCGAGCTTCGAGGAAGGGGATTCAGAGACCGGTGGCTCATCACCAGTATGGCCTGCGAAATGCCAAGTCAGTACTTATCAACACATTCTGTCGTGCGCGGAGAGGCAAACTGCCACCCGCTCAAAAGTGACACAATCAAGTAGAGCAAGCTGAGCAGACGGTCTATGAAGCCCAGAACGTCGACGACCACGCACCATTACCATCACTACCTGCAGGTCCCGCGCGCCGATGAAGCGTGCGTCTGCTAAAAGGAGCCATTAAAGAACGGGAAAGAGAAAGGAAAGGTAGGGTACGAGGACAAGGAGGAGAAGGACAAAAGATGTGTGTCTACTCTCCCTGAGGTAGACGGTGGCGCCACAGCCTCTGGCAGGAAAGATGATGGCGGGTGGCCGTAACTGTACGGGAGTGATGGCGGACAGACTGATGCATGCAGGGATCTGTAACAAAAGCTGATGATTAATTGTTACAGGCCCTTTGTTGAAATTTATTGAGTCTCTGCTGAGCGTATACAGTGGGAAAGACAGGACGGAAAATGCACAGACCAGCAACACATTCTATTGGGAGGGCAACAACAGCTCACGTCGTTGTATGGGACAGAGACGTGTTAGCGCCGTAGCGACAATAGTAATCCTAAAGCGGAACTCAGGTTATGTAAGCACGGAAGATTCCGGCGGCATTGTGGCGGCATTTGAGTTCGCGTGGTCGAGTTCATCTCAAACACTATCATCTTCCTGGCCATGGGTAAGTATATGTATACGTCTAGCCTGAGAAGGGGTGCAACTTCTCTTACTCTGACAGCGAGGCTCACGAGATTGATTTACAGCTGCCGAACGTATGTAGGGTCTCCCAATTCAGAGGCACTCGTTATCTCTTCGCAATGATACACGTAAGTACCAGTGCCGACAAACAAATCCTCCATTTTGCTTGCTGACCTCTGCGCACAGTATCGATGGGCGCGTGTAGGCAGGAACCCAGCGTGATATATATTTCCAAGATGTGATGGACCCTATCGTCACTTTATCCATGATCATATCTCGCCCAAGAAGCCTCCGCCACGCTACCGGAGATACATGCCATTCGCAGTCTCTGCTCCGTTTTCCATATCCGCGTCATGCGCTCATATGACCGCTCCCCAGACGCTACAGGTGCGTCGCTGAATGCCTTACGGCACCCATCCATCTGGTCCAAGCGTTTTGTGGTACTTCAGGGTACTCCCAGCGAATTCTCGCTCTCCGGACCCACCGGTTCCGCCTAAGTCGGAGCTTAAGACACTCCGTTATCCTCGCTGTCGCACATACTTACGACTAGTGGCCGAAGTCGGACGCTCGCAGTCCGACCACTGTTGGTAGAAGATATGGCTTCATGCTGCAAGAAGAAGTCGAAGCATCCATGGACGAGGACTCTCACAGGTGGCGCACTGCCATGATGCTACTGGGCTCCTGATACTGCGGTCGTTACGTGCATAAGACATAACCTAGTTGCTGGATAAGTGTATGAACACCCTCCCGAACCAGGTCTAGCTGCTTCTTATGACGGCAATAGGACGGGTAAACTGCGGCCGCGAAAGTTCATTGTTACTTCATGGAAAGTAACGTCTTACGCACGCCACAATCCATTCAATGCTTGCACTTTTTGGGAAACATGCAGCATCTTGGAATGAACGCGACTATGGTGACCGGCTTGTGCGAGAGTTGCGAGGATACCAGTAGCTCTAGTGTTCGTTGGTCTCCCTTGGCTTCATGCTACTGGCAATTCTCGCTCTAGAACGACATGCGAACAGCTATTTATTTCAGACATGAAATGGATGTTGTCATAAGGTACGACTGTCAGGATTGGACGTGGGTGTGCCGCTGGCAGGGTGTCCTGAAGCTAATTCTGTACTCGGGCGCAGCATGCATAGATTGTGAGAAGAACGCTCACGGGGCCGGTGCTTGTACTGTATCGCTTGGCCCAGGATTTCCTGCCTCAGGTGGCAATTGATACCTGTTCTGTTCTGTAAGTGCAATGTCCATAAAATTTCGCCTCACAACCTCGTGCTGTTCGGTCGGTGCACAGGTAAGTGTTCCGTTGCAAGTGCGGCTGGTAGTAATATACTAGTAACCCTCATGTCGTTGCATGACGAAGAACGTGCTAGTGTGTTATCCGCCAAGATTACTGCAGTATGTGCCCTATGCCCTTCCACTGTGGATACAGTTTGCATGAATAGTAGAATGTGTTTTTGAGCCATGTGCAACTCCCACGCAGTCTCAGATGAGGTCGCAAGGGGGATTTCCAGAAGGCTACTTTATTCGACAGTGAATGTTCCTAGCTGTGAGATGATCGCGGTATGCCGTGCGTTGCGTTCCTGCCAATGCTTGCTGCCACTGCTCCGTGGGCAATGTCCGGTGTCAATCCCGCCATACTATGAGCTCCATTCGCGCTGAGAGCAGCCGGTGGGACTGGAGGAGATCTGCAGGACAGAACGCGCACAGATCCTGCGTCAGGATGTCTGGAGATGAGCGACTCCGGTCACACAGGACTGATCGCGATCGGGACGAATCGAGTGCAGAGATGCGTCCGCCGTCTGATCTGTCTCGCACCCTGCTAGACGCTGTTTCCTCTCTTGGGTCTGGCACGATGGAAACTTCTGTGTCCGTGTTCTCCTTCTCGGTTTTACACCAACTCGACCCAGCAGTTCCTGCTGTCGGTCATCCCCATGCCCCAAGTGGTATCCTGAAGTAGACCAGCACATCTGGCACCCTTGCCTACTTACATTACATCCCAACATCTTCACCCCTCGCCCGCATCTACACTTATACCTGTTCCTGACCCGGTCATCAACGTTTGCTGTATCGTGTTATTCCTCCTTGTGGTACTGCTCTCTCCAAACCTACACGGCACCGCGCCACGGAAGCAAAACAGCAGCACAAGTAACTCAGGAATCGACGCCCACGAAGCGCATACGTCGCTGGCACGCCCATCCAATCTGTAAGTGGTCACCTTCTCTCCGGTATCCAGCTTCTCGAATGGCGTACCTGGTCCATGCTCATATCTCCTCATCCAATTCCCACAGCTGACTTTGACGTTCTTCTTAAAGAGTAAAGTGCTGGCCGCCGAAGCGCCCGTGTCCCGGGGCATCTCCTTGTAAACCTTGTACTCCCCGCAAAGCACATCCTCCTTGCTGTGCTCCGTCATGAAGGGAACCTATTCATCCTCATATCGCATTCGTTCCGGTTCCGATCCTCTCGCCAGAGTCCTCCAACCTCCGCCTAATGAAACACCGGCGGAGCGCGAGGAGCGGCTTCAGCAGGAACAAGAGGCCAAGAAGCGGAGCGACAACATCGATAGGATGTTGCGTGACGCAGACAAACAGAACCGCAAACGAAAAGCGGTCAGGGTACTGCTTCTAGGCCAAAGCGAAAGCGGGAAGAGCACAACATTGAAACGTAAGTCAAAGCTCTTCGCTAGGCACCGTCGACGTATCATCGCTCTCTACTCCTTGTCTCCTTGCCGTTACCCGAATGTTTGGAGTGTCTATTTGGGAAGGCTACAGATTAGCATGTGAGATAGCCAACTATGATCACTTGTGCGGCATGTCACGTCTCAGAGGGCTTTTCGATCGAAGACGTGGATTTCAGCCTGAGGATTCCAATGACAGGATAAAACAAGGACATGGACTCATATCTTGTCCGCAATCATGGCCAGAGGCTATGTAATTGGATATGCGATTCCCGGTGGATACAATCCCGGTTGTACCTCGCTCTCTAATTATCCCCCCGAGACGGCTTCCCATCTACTCTCACACGGGCCATCTGTATACGCCTTGGACGATTCTCCTCATCTACGACGTCTGCAGCTCGGATAACTGACTGTATCCTTTAGAGTTCCAGATCCTTCACGCTCCGGCCGAGTTTAGAGCAGAACGGCTCGCATGGCGTTTCGTTATCTACCTTAACCTCCTGCGCTCCGTAAGACGGTAAGCATGATTTTCTTTCTGGCCTCCTAGCAGCTCTAACTCTTTCTACTCTCGTCTAGTATACTTGAGGCTATTGCGCCGGACGCTGATACTGTCTGGAGCACATTTGACGATGCTGACGACGACGATAACGCCGAACCCGCTGCTATCGTCATCAAAGCGCGCCCCCACGGTGGGAAATCTCGTCAACCTCCCCCGCATGTCAACGCGGCCCCCGACTATGAGCGATACGTGCGGAAACTTGCCCCTCTCCTTGAACTGGAGCAGAGGCTTATCCTACAGCTGTCGGATAGAGACGAGAACAATGATAATGAGGCGACACACCTTCCGTCTCAGACTCAGGCATGGGTCAATGCGATGACACCTGCGAGCCACTCCTTGTCTCGAATAGTCTCGGAAGGTAGCTCTCCTCCAAGACACCCAATCCCATCGTCGTCTAAGTCACTACCACCACCGCCTCTGGCACCGCCAGGCGACGTCGGGGAGCTTTCACTGCCGCCGACATCGAACTGGAAGAAGGTTTTCGCGTTTGGAAGAGCACAGAGCCCCAAATACGCTCACTCCGGAGAGTTGCAAGGATGGTGGGAGGACCCACACGACCCGGTGCACCTCCTGAATCAGTTTGCTCCGCTCATCACCGAGCTTTGGAAGGACAAGAAGGTGAGACAGACGTTGATGGAGAGGAAGGTACTGTTGGAGGAAAGTAGTGGATTGTGAGTGTGTTCCTGTGTTCCTTGTCCGACACGCAGCTGCTAATCGTTTATGTACCATCCTCTCCATTCCTTGCTCTGTGGCATCTGCTTCATAGCTATCTGGACGAAATTGACCGGATCACTGCGACTAGGTATTTCCCTACTGACAGTATGTCTTACGAAGATTTCTCTCCTGTGAATCGACCATCTAACAAATGGCCGTGTTTCGGATAGATGATGTCCTGAAGGCGCGACTTCGAACTACGGGGGTCACGGAACACACATTCACTATTGATAATCCCGATTTCCGCGGAGTGGATTGGAAAATCTACGACGTAGGCGGAGCAAGACACCAACGACATGCGTGGGCACCGTACTTTGACAATGGCAAGCTACGCACCCTATAACTCTTAGGTAGAAGTGCTTGCTAAATTCTGCTTCGCAGTGGATGCTATCATATTTCTTGCTCCAATAAGTGCATTTGATCAGGTGCTGGTCGAGGTGTGTCTTGTTGTTGTTCTGTGGGCTGCTCAAATTGACTACTTGGTGTGGCGTCGTAGGATCCAAGGTATAACCGTCTGCAAGACTCGCTCGAACTCTGGAAGCAGGTAGTCTCCAACACTCTGCTGCGTAACGTAAACATTGTTCTGTTCCTCAACAAAGTAAGCTCCCTTTTCAGCGCATGTGAGATCATCTGCTGAATGTTCTTCAGTGCGACTTGCTCAAGGTATATATGGCGGATTAGTCATCACCGCCGTTCGGAACTAACATGGCAACGCGATCATAGAAAAAACTTCAGAAGGGCGTCAAACTAAAGGACCATTTGAAGAAATACGACCAACCTAATGATTACGAATCCATATGTAAATGTGAGATATCTTACTGCCTCAACGCTTCATGATACCGATATTCACCACGTACTAGACTTCAAAAACAAGTTCGGTGCCATTCATCACTCATATACACCCAACAAAACACGGGAGTTGTACGGTGTGTGCCGGTGTTCTCGAGTGGAATGTGCGGTAGCTGACTGGCGATGACCGTAGTCCAATTCACTTCAGTAACAGATACCCGAGCCACAGGTACCATAATCAGATCCGGTGAGACTTCAGTGCTAGACCCACATCCCGCGAAGCTGATATCATACGGAACAGTGCGCGATATAATTCTACACACTAATTTGAAGAACACCGCCCTCATGTAATAATGGCCATTTCTCTTCCTTCCATGTGATGGGCATCCCTCCTTTCTCCCCACCGGCCTCTAAAATACGTCGATACTCCTCACGATTGCTAAAGTTTTGAATGCTGTATCTTTGCTGGGATAACTGTACTATACTTTCACTTTTCGCCCGACTGGCGCTGGGTTGTAATTTCTTTTGTCGCTCTTTACCAGATTTACCAGTAGCCGATTATTGTACATCCTTTAATACGACCATTGCCTCTTTGCATCCTACACCAGGTTTTGAATCACAGCCATCAAGCTGATTTCCGGCTGGTTCCCCTTGAAACGTCGAATCTTGGATGGCCAATGTACACAAGCACCCATAACGCGGTCACGCGTTTCATTATGGTCTGTCACACCGTACACGTCACAACGTCGTCACGGCGCCTCTAGCGGGCCCGACCTCGTCTTTTGTCTCTCGCCTTTTTGTGCTCTGCATTCCAGTCAACGTCTGACGTGTTCGCTACACAATCTGCACAATAAGGTCTAGCTGAATTTCAACGAGACAAGTATTTGGTGCACGATGTCGGGTTAATCTTGCCCTCGATGGGCTATTTAACAATAATGAACTCCTCACGAGCAGGTGTTACTGACATTCATCGCAGGTGCTTCGACCCCTTTGCCGAGACGTCTGGTTTCTTACTCTCGTGCGGAGGCAATCGAGAACTTTGACCCTTGGAGACCATGCAGGATATTTATACGTCCGTTGTATCATTGTAAGTTTCCCCACACGAAGTCTGCAGCGCAGCAACCCATCTCTCCTACCCCGCCGCCACATTTGCTTTGTTCCCTCCCATCTACTACGGCGTAGAAGCCCAACCCATCACAGGTGCTTGCAAGACATGTCGAACTCTGTCGAAAACTCCGCCTTCACTCTTTTGCCGTCGTCAAACCCACGGGCAGGCATGTTCGCGAACTCGCACTCGTCGAAGGACCGCCATGTCATGCTGGAAGGTCTCTTCCAAGTCCTGTCCTCGTCATCCAGCAAATCCGCCGCTGATGTCGCAAAGGCGAACGCAGAGTACAACGCCACACTAAGGGGAGGAGCTAGAAGCCCATATGCGAGGACATAGTAGCCGTCAATCCACACGCCACCCCCATTTACGACGTTACGCTACCACTATGTCCTGTCATCTTACGCCAAAGCTCCTTCCTGACCACGAATCGCCGTAAACCCTGTTGAATACTTCACAGGTCGGCACACAACTCAATCCGCTTGAGCAATTAGCTTTGCTGTCGAGCGTCATATCATATATACACCACACGACATGCTTACACTTTCTTCGCCATTCAAGAACCGGGAAAATTTCGTTGGGGATTTGCTGTTGGAGGCAAGGGTTCCATGTATTTAGGAGATCTCGAGGAGCACGCTGTCGGGCTGGTCTATTTCCCGTTCGTGCTTGACGAGCCATTTCTGTCCATTCATTTGCATCCCATCCAAGGGGGCTTTCCCCTGCATCTTCTATTTCTCAAGGACATTCGGACATGTATTGTAATTCGCAGCTCGCATTCTCCTCTTTGCACATCATCTGTATAATACCACCTCAGTCCTGTATATAGCCGTGGGAAAAGTCTGGCTTCATCGATTAGTTGTCGTCATTATGGTTGAATTCGATGGATCACAGGAGGTGAGTCGATGAGTACGATGAATGTGCTGACTCGAGCTTGCCTGAGAGCGGGAGTTCTCGCAAACTCTCGTGTTCATTCCGTACGTCCACCTACAGTTGCACTCTCCTCTCGTGCATATCCCAAAGCACTCAGCGTCCGTAACATGTCTGTCAACACCCACTCCTCACTCCATCTCGTCTCGACTTCGGGTATGTACTCCGTCACAGTTTCCCATGAGAAGCTACTTACGCTCTCTTGTTTAATAACCAGCCGCTCCCGCTGCTGTAGGACCTTACACGCAAGCCGTGCGTGTCGGCGATGTGCTCTACACATCAGGTTCCCTTGGGTTGGATCCCTCCACTGGAAAACTGGTACGTTGTGTAGAGTTCTTCCAAATTGCTGATATCAGCCCCTGATGTGTTTTAGGTCGAAGGTGGGGTAGAGGCTCAGGCTGAACAAGCTCTCAAGAACTTGAAGGCTGTCATCGAGGCTGGTGGGAGCGAAGTTGGAAAGGTAGTCAAGACTACTGTGCGTCCCTTCGTCATCGTGACAGCTTCGTGCACCGCTGATACTGCTGTGCTTTTTCCTCAGGTCTTCCTCGCGAACATGGACGACTTTGCCGCTGTGAATGCTATCTATTCCAAGTTCTTTGGAAACCATAAGCCTGCTCGATCGGCTGTACAGGTTGCCCGCTTGCCCTTGAACGCGCTGTTTGAGATCGAATCCATCGTTAGGTATGTGGTGCATTGTATGGTCGTCACGACGTATTTGATTCATCCATTATGTTTTCAGCCTTGCTTGAAGTGCTGGCTCAGTAGTAGACAGTCAGGCAGAATAGCTGCTCAATTAAATAAATTCATCTTGGACATGTCTCACATTCTATGCGAAACAGGTATCATGCATTTGCTTGAGGTTGGCGTGTCCGAAAACATCCTTTAATAGTACTCTGAGTACTACAACCCATCCGAGTCTGAGTCCGAAGCCTATTCAGCAATCATTTATGAGACTGTCCTGATATAGCATGTCGTTCCCACGCTCATACTGACCGACGCGACGCGCGTTTGGATTGCGTACGCCTGCCAGTGTATAGACCTCCTTCACCCCATAGTCCACCTTGCATATCTTCATCCTTCACGACCTTTCTGTCATATCCACTACTCTCCGTATTCATCAAGTTATACCGCTGCTATGTTCTTGACGCGTTCAGAATACGGTAAAGTTTGCAAGTCTATCTTGTAAGGACTTTACTGAGGTCTATGCAGATCGTGGTGTCAATACCTTCTCGCCTGAGGGTCGTCTGTTCCAAGGTACGTTAAAGTCGAACGTCCATGGCTTGCAACTTCCTAATTGTTATGCATGGCAGTCGAGTATGCCATCGAGGCAATCAAGGTACGCTTTCCATAAGTCGCACGCGTAAAACGGCGTTTTCATTCCATGCCCTCTAGCTAGGCTCAACCACCGTCGGGATAAGCACAAAGGAAGGCGTCGTCCTCGCCGTTGAGAAGCGTGTACAGTCTCCACTGCTTGAGGCCTCGTCTATTGAGAAGATAATGGAGATCGACACGCACCTCGGATGTGCCATGTCTGGACTCATTGCAGACGCAAGAACCATGATCGACCACGCACGCGTAACGTCGCAAAACCATGCTTTCACGTATAATGAACGTATCAAGGTGGAGAGTGTGACGCAGGCGGTGTGTGACTTGGCGTTGAGGTTCGGAGAGAGTGTGCACGATGAGGATGCTATGATGAGTCGGCCGTTCGGAGTGGCGTTGCTGATTGCGGGCGTTGACGAGAAGGGGCCACAACTGTACGTGATACACCATGTCTGCTATGTGTGCTTGACTAAGATCTCTTTAGCTACCACACAGACCCATCGGGTACCTTCGTACGGTATGAGGCAAAAGCAGTCGGATCGGGCTCAGAGGCTGCACAGAGTGAGCTGCAGGACAAGTACCACAAGGTAAGCTCTATAGCCAGTATGTCAAGAAGTCATCTAAATGGTTGTTTGTAGCAAATGACCCTCAAGGAAGCACACGTTCTGACGCTTCGTGTGTTGAAGCAAGTAATGGAAGAGAAGCTCGACCAACACAATGTCCAGCTTGCTCAGGTGTGTGGCTCTTTACGCAAACTCTCTCGCTTGTCTTAATGTTTCTGTCTCAGGTTACACCAGAGAAGGGCTTTGAGATTTTGGACGAAGTCAGACTGAAGGCGCTGATAGATGACATGTAAATGGACCACATAGGCACTGTAATAACATTCTCTCCTCCATGCTGTATTCCTTCCTGTTCACAGCCACGATGCATAGCTCTTGTTATTTGGAAGTCCTAACGGCAACTTGCTCGCTGACTTCCGGGGGCACCGTCTGCCGTGTACCCCAAAGCACGTTCGCTCTCTGCCGGTAATCGATCCGATCTCAATCTGAGATATTCCAGTTTGACGACGTACTTATATATGACGACCATGCGTCCTTCTACAGCTCAACTCCTTCTCCCTGACCCGCGATGTCTACCATTGATCTTACTGCCTCAGACCTTCAAGAAATCCTCGGCTTCACTACTTCGCTAGCACGGAAGGCGGGTGACTTGATCCTAGCTGGTTCACAAGCAATCCTGCAGTCGGGAAACGTTGACGAGAAAAAGAACTCAGTTGATCTTGTTACGGAGTATGACGTAAAGGTCGAGGAGTTGGTTAAGGGAGAGTTGGGCAAGAAGTACCCCAACTTTGACTTGTGAGCTCGTCAATGCCAGTCCATTAATTACATCTTCTGACTGCGTTACGATACAGCATCGGTGAAGAGTCGTATGCTGCCGGGCAGCGACCGCCGCTCCAGGACATCCCTACCTTCTGCGTAGATCCCATTGGTGTGTATTTATGCACGTATCGTTCTGCCCGCGGGCTGACTAGGACCACGTCATGTGTAGATGGTACAACCAACTTCGTTCATGGCTTCCCTCATGTTTGTGTCTCGATCGGTCTTATATACCGCAAATCTCCGGTCCTCGGTGTTGTATACAACCCATTCCTCGATCAGCTATACACTGGGGTAAAGGGCCAAGGTGCATTTCTCACACAAAGAGGCCAAGGACCGTTGAAGCTTCCCTTGGCTACACCCCGCCCATTGCCATCGCTCTCACAGGCTCTTCTCGGTACGTCACTTTGCTTGTCGTTTCCCACACTGCTTGACAAAGCAATACAACTGTAGGTGTTGAATGGGGCTCTGACCGCACTGCACATATCGTCAAACTCAAGGGAGAGGCATTCGCGCGTCTTGCTGGTAACCCAAAGGAAGGTGTTGAAGGCGGGCGCATGGCCCATTCTTTACGTTCTTTGGGCAGTGCCGCACTCAACTTCTGCTTGGTAGCTCAGGGAGGCTTAGATATATACTAGTAAGCATGCTGCTCGCTGCCTTCTTGACTGCATCTGATAAGAGACATTTTACTAGCGAGATCGGATGCTGGTGAGTAAGAGGTTAAGGCAGTATATCGCACATACATAACTGCTTGCAGGCCTTGGGATATTACTGCGGGCACAATCATTGCGCAAGAAGCTGGTGGTCTTGTCGCTGGCGGCCATGGAACCCCTTTGGACAACAACGTGAATGAGGAGATACTCACAGGGAGGAAGTATATCGTCATCCGAGCCATTGGTGCTACAAAGGTATAACAATATTCGCAATTTTGTTGATTGCTTATTCACACATCTTGCTTTGTAGGATGAGACGGGATTGCAAGCTCAGCAGCGACTTATCCGTGACTATTATGAGGTCGTTCCTGACTACGAACCCGCGAAGTAGATCAACATTTTCTATCGCTCCAAGACGGGACATGATGTAGAACATAGAAGTATATCGTGATTAGACATCTCAATATATAGGATACTGTCACCAACAAGCCACAGCGTGAGGATTTAGTATATTTTCATGCGACATTTGCAGGTGTAAGATATTCCATGATCAAGGTGATGGGCTGAGCGAAAGGAGGCAACACCTCTCCTCCGCCTAGGCCGGTCTTCATCCAACCATCCACAAGAATATTACCACCAACCACCATACAAGCCATAGTCCAAAGCCAGCCCGAGAACCCGCCGACCTTTCTATGCGTGACCTTCTCCCAATATCCTTCGGCAAGTACGCCCAAGCCCATGAGCATGAAAAATCCTCCTGTCTGGGTGAAGTTCGTTCCCGCACCCAGACCCCAGATCCCTAAGTCATGCAGTACGGCCGACCAAAAGAACGCACCAAGCACCAATCCTACCCGGCCCATAAGCAGCTTGAAAGGATAAGATAGAGAGACGTAGATATCTCGATTTAACTGATGCCAGCGTTTGCCCCAGTAATCTGTGAGTGAAGTGGCGAGCCAAGGTGATTGGGAAAGAGTCGGCCAGTCAGAGGGTTGTTGATTGAGACCAGGGATAAGGAGAGCAATGACTGTGGCGAAGTAGTATGTCATTTCGATTGCGTAGTAGAACACGGGACAATATGTGACCACGATGAATGATGAGAGGGCATAGCGTTGCAAGGGAGGTAGAGTTGGGTTGAAGATGGATCCGCCGAAGGGAGTACCAACTCCTGCTGGGGCAAATGCACGAACAGTGTAGTTGAAGGCATCGTAAAGGAAGATAATTTTGATGAGCCTGAGGGTGGTGGCGTACAAGAACGCCTTTTTAGAGCTCGTCGGCCGCGTTTCGGGCGGGAAGTGCTTTGGCTGCATGCCCCAATTCCACCCAACACCACGGAAGTTGCACGCGAGATCAAGTGCGTCCAGAAAGACTGAGCCACTGGTTCTGATCCGAACAAGTGGTTTTCTGAGGGATGCCCATATTACAAGTCGCATGGCCACAGTGGTCATTCCTAGCTAAATGGTCCAGATATTGTGCATTAGTAATGTGTGTAAACTGCTGCTGTGGTACGTACACAATGCCCGAAATTTTGAAACTTTTGGTTCTGGTTTCCAGCTGCCACGTCATACTGTGTAAAAGCTCTGAAAGCCAAGATCAATCCGAGTGGAAGGAGTGAGAGCCTGAATTGCAGAGTATCGGGTTTTATGGCCAAGACAGCCATGATGTAATAGATGAGATATACGGGGAGTAAACCACGGAGTGCAAGTGCAGGTGTTATAGGCACTCTGTCGTCTGGCGAAGGCATAAACCCGAGCTCTGCAATCCATCCCGTGCACGCCATCACTGACACGCTCCTGCATGTGGTGGGGTGATCAACCCCGTAGTCATAGTCATAATCTGTACGTGTGCTGACCTTGCCTGATCAAAAGTTTTGGTTCTTGTTCAATGTGGAGGTTGAAGACCAAGCCCTCGTCCAATATCGACGTCAATATGGGCGCCGTTGTACCTGTCATCAAGAATGGCGAGCAATATCTAGATCTAGGGCTTTCCTTCATTCAGGAACGCTATAACATTTCAGACACTCGATGAGCAGATAGAAATATGAGCGGTCTTGTCTTTATGTGCATGTATGGGTCTTGTTGCTCGAATCGGGGCATCGAACAGCTTGTGGCGGTATGCTGCCAAACTTGAACTTCCCGAGACGGCGCTTTGCCGGCCTCGATCGATCTCCAGCGGCAGAGATCCGGCATCCGAATTATCGTTGCCTCATTGGGAAATGGCCAGATATGGCACTGACTTCGGGATCGAAATATAACGAAATGGTCGCTGGTTCATGGCTGAGGGTGTATATCGGTATCGTTAAAGGAACGAATCTCACGTTTGAACTCACATGCAGCACTTTGTCACCTCTAAATATGATCTTTGTCTTCACAATCACTAGTAATTTACACATGCCGGTAATGAAAGTTAGACAGCCGTCACGGTAGGCATGCTCGCGATAAGAGAACGCCGATACATAGAGAGTGTGTCTATTGATCATTAAAGACTCCAGAAAATGGGACATGAAGTGCATTCAGAGGACGACAACCGCACCCAAGATGATACTTCCCACAATAACGATGGAGCCAGTCAGCGTGAATGCTGATTCGCCTCTAAGGCTGTGAGCGGCATTTGGGGTATGTAAAGGAGCGGTCGTCACTGATACTACTGCGGCGTTCTGGCTGTATATATTATTAGATCATGTCAGAATGTGTTTTAAGCCTATATGCATGACACACTGACGTTTGAGGCGGCGATCCGGCCGTCGGTGAACTGGAACCTGTCGGATTGGTTGCACCAGGGAGAAGATCGTGAACAATTGGTGCAACCTTGTCTTGAACTATGCAAGACGTAGTAAGCAAACTAATACTGAAAGAATATGGGTGAGATGCTCATACTTGCGGTAGGTAACGCATCCACCACTGCACTGACGATACCGTCGATATTGATGCGTTTCCCAACCTCCATGTCTTGACGAGTGTTGAGAAGTGAGCGCCTCGCCGGCCCAGCCGAAACGGCAGCTGCAGCTGGCGCAGTGACCATGAACGGTGAACCAGGAAGACGGATGCCCGCTGGATCATGCGGGTTCACAACCGCCAAACTTGGGAAAGGTCCAGCGAGGCCGAGACTGCGGATCGTCGTCGTGACTGTGGGACCTGGGCCACTGGAAAGAGGAATTCCGGGGATGGTGAATATTGGAGCAGCTGAATGGGAGGCTGGCGCTGGATATTGCGTGACCAATACACCGACATTATCGTCTGTAGGTGTAGGGTCCACTAGCCCCCCAATGAGAGACTCAACGACAGGAAGTGCGTCAGACACTGGGGTGTAAGGTGTCATCAGTGTCAGCTTGATAGGCTAATAATGCAGAAAAAATGCCTACGTATTTCGCCCAGATCATCTAAGACTAAGAAAAACAATAAGTCAGAACCATAGGTGTAAATGTGATATTGGTACATACAGTCTCGGTTCTCGATCTCGGTTGGTCCTCTTCTGGGGAGCACCGCTCCATTTGCTGCAGCAATCAAGAGAAGATAAGAGATAGCAAACGTGAGAATCATGATACACGAAGGGTTAAAGACGATCAACGTCGGCAGGATAAGACGAAATAAAAGTGGCAGGCAGATCAAGCTGCGAAACGAAGAGAAGCGCGCCGAAAACGACAAAACAAGAGTTGCGGGAAGCCCACTTATATATGAGACTGCTCGAGCATCACAGCAAAGCGGTACGCCCACTGAGCAAACAAAGAGGTACGAAACCATCATCTTTGTTTTTCGTCGACTCGGAACACAGCCTTGCTGACCTACACAGATGTCAGGACTAGAACGCTCGATGACGGTTTCTCGAGAAGAACATACCATCGAGCCGAACGGAGGAGCAGAAAGCGACGCTGTTAAATTAGGTACAAAATCCGCTCTCATGAGCAACACTAGGGTTTGCAGCTGACATCGGGAAAATAATCAAATCGGGAACTAGTTTTATCTTACGTGGTGGCGTAGATAAACGCTTCTCACGCTATTGCAGAGTGTGGAAACGAGAACTGACCTGACCAACTCAACCCACCATGGGTTACAGTGGGATAGGATGGTCTACCTTCCCCTACGTGATGTACCCAGGTATAACATGTCCTACCCAGTTCACCCTTGCTCATATACGTGCGCTTACGTCCAGCTCTTTCCAGCTCTCAGCTCGATCGCGCCCCGTACGGCGCCTACGCCTCCATCTCCAACGTCTTGCACGTCATCGACCCCCGCCATACTGAGACGGGGAGCGGGGCTTTAGCGCTTCAGTTATAACCAGGCTATATATGTGAGAATGCCTGGCTTCAGGCGAGCCTTCAAACTTTCCCTCCTTCCACTACCTTCCCCTTTCCCTTCCGCCTCTCGTCCTGTCCGCGCGTCGTTGCTACTCCCATATGGTGAGTTATGTAGCTTCTTTCGTGTCCCATGAACTAATATGCACACCGGGACAGATGGCAGGCCGACCACACAGCAAGTAGGCGCATATATGCGTTGCGAAGTCGTGAGCTGCATCTGTTGCTGCTCGCATACTTATTAGAACGACGTGAGCTAACCATACCCTGCAACTACAGCTGTTTCGGCTCGTGGCGGGGCCATCAAACCGAAGAAGCGAGTTGGGTTGAGCGGACTACGTTTGTGAGTAATCATTTCCTTCGTTTGATGTCAGACCTTGACAGCCCCCAGCATCTAGATGCCCATCCGCGACACCATACTGTATGCACGTAGCATATATCAGCCAAGCTCACTACGCCGACATCAACTTCGTTGACCGCGGTTCCCGTGCCATTGACAAAGTCCATAGGTTATGTACAGTGTAGTAGTTACATGTGTGTACATGGTGTAGTCGTATTCGTAATATTATATGGTTTTTTCATAATTATATGCGTGAATTATCGACAGCAGCAACGGGGCGCGCTGCGCGGTTTAGCACCCAGCCACGGACTATATCTACCTTGATCACCACTATATCACCCATGAGAAAGTTATACGATATCAGAATCTACCTTTCTAATAATTACCCTCGCTGGGGTTAGGTGATGCTGCGAGGTTTGGATGTTTTACTTATGTCTACCTAGGACAAAAACTGGTTATTTTCGCGATGGAGAAGATGCTCTCTTTGATGCGCTCATTTCGACTTTGACACCGGGGCAAGCTGTGAGACTTACGATGTCAAATTTCGAGCTCGGGGAGTATAGTACCGGTAATAACTGTCACCGTTGCCTTGCGATCATGGATGCCAGTACACAGAGCAGATTGAAAATGTTTGGTGAAGGGGGCGATTCTCTGATAGGCTGCTGCCAATGGGTGAAATGACTTGAAGTCACGACAGTTACGGTCAAGCAATTGCAAGTAAGCGCCTTGACCATTATCATATTGTTGGACTATCACCGCCAATCGAGTCACAGGTTTGGATGAGCTGGAAGAGGTAGCTGACGGTCAGCGCGTTGATCGCCTGTAAGTGAGCCATCACTCATGTGGCCGCCAGGTGGCGTTTCCAGCTGCAGCCGCATCTGGCGTCCCGATGAAAGTCAGCTGGCGGACATGTGCGCGAACATACAGGATATACATGTATACGCAGGTGGCTGATATGCAGTAATTACATGGCCAATACATGATGTGACACCAGGTCGGGCCATAAACGATGAGGAGAATACTCGCTTAGGCGCCTAAGGTCAGTGCATATTCATTCGTAGATTACCAGTGCGGTGCGCTTTCACGAACTGTAAGAATAAAATGTAGTGACAGGAGAGCATCTAAATAGACTATGTACAAAGCTTGGGAAGCACCGGGTTACATGAACCAAGTGGAAGAAATCCTGCACGTTGCAGACTGAACAGCCATGAGACGGATCTGAGCATAGCAGCTCACTCTTCTTCTGCTACACTCTCGCATGGCTCGCTGGTATCTTCTACAACTCCTGCAGTCCTCTTTCGTTTTCTCCCTGAGCCTGATGGTATTGCGTTGGTGGAATTCGCGGTGCTTTCGTTAGAATTAGGCTCGACAATAGTGGCAATGGTGGCGTTGGCCGCTTTCTTTGCTGCCCGTTTCTCGCGCTGTTCTTTCCTTTTCGCATTTTGTGTGCATCGAAGCCGCTCTGAGAATTCCTCATGCTTGGCAATACGATCCTCGTACAATGGTAAGGGTGCCGAAATCGAACGCGGGATGATCTTTCGGATAAGATGAGCATTATGGAATGCATGCATATTAACGATATAGCGATCGGTTGTCGTCTGATGTCGATGTTCAATGTACGAGTCGATGATAGATGTTTTGATCCGTTCTTGAACCTGTGCTTTTTCGCCCGTAGCCTTGCATCCAGCATGCAGACAGTCGTGCTGAGTATTGAACTTGAATAATACATCCTAGGAAGGTGCGCGGTTAGTACAGTCTACTGAGCAGTATCGAGGATGACTTACTCGAGTCGCCACCGTAACCCTGGTTACTTCTCCATGTCGTCTCTGGAGGTACGGCATACGAAAGATATCGTGACGCGAGGAAGCAAGGTAGAACACATCAATAACAGCGAGGCCGCATGGCTTCAAGTCACTGGTGAAATACGAGAGAGTGATCTCTTCAACTTGCCCTATAAGCGAGGTTTGCTGAATCGCTAAACTGTCAGTAAGAATACCACAGTAGTCGCAATATTGAAAAGGCTTACATCATGTGGTGATGGTACCACTACCCATGAGCCTACGCGGCATTCATCCTCTGACTGTGCAACAAACGACCGGCCAGTATAGCCTTCATCGCTTATATGCGGGATATACGAACTTGCATTGAGGCTTTGTGATATTTTGCTTGACGCAATATCAACTGGCTTTCTTTCTCGCATGCCCTTTGGCAGCGGCTCCAGCTTAACAGAGCCTATGATAGCAAGCAGTAATCACAAGGAATCAACGCTTGACTGCAACAAAAGCGAAAGTTACATACCTATGACGGGCAGCGAGGAAGGAGTCCATCCAATGAGCCGTTGTAGCATCGGATGCTTCTGAGTGGTTTCTCTGACAGCTGATCCAGCAGCAGTCCACGTTCCACCGTCTCGCCCACTCCACCAGCCTCCCGTAAGACGATGTTTCATGTTCTCTTGCTCTGCAAACTGTACTGCAATATCGCGGCTCGGTGCGCGATGGTTGGAAAAAATTGAGCAGTGCCGGAAGACTGCATTGAAACTTTCAAACCCTTCCGTACTCACTCCGACAAGAGGACCAAAGCGACGAATGTCCTCACGGATATGCACCTGTAAATGCAGCTTAATTTTCTGCACCATCTTCGCAGGATCAATTGCTGCAAAAGCATCCAGCACATTGCCTACTGCGATGTCCATATCATCCTAGACAAGTTTGAGTGCTCAGTGAACAACGAAAAAGGATGAATTGGAAGACTTCACGTACTAGATAGGCGTCCAGATCGAAGATTTTCGGAACCCATAGTAGAGCCGAGAGTTCGCCAATTGCGTGCCATAGCTGAAACTGTAGTGGGGGAACCAGATCATGGATATGAAAGAGAGTGGTTTGAGCAAGCGTCTTGAGCTGACGTCCGATGAGAGAGTTTGCAAACTGCAGGATGTAGTTTGCACGGATCGGGTGGATGGAAAGGCCATCGATATTGGTGGATTGGAGGCGGAGCGCATAGGTATTCTTCTGCACGGTGTTCCAGTTTGAATGTGTCGTGTGCCATCCATACTTGACGATGCCAAGTAAGATTGTATGCAGAATCTCAATCGGTGTGTCCACAGTTGGATCGAACCCTAAGTGTCAACATGCAGTCAAGTCCCGGATTAGTATAGAGTTGTCAATTCGTCGACTCAAGCGACTCAAGATATAAACGGCGAAGCGCACCTTTCAAAGTCAAGAATCCACTGTATATTTCGGTAATGTGATCCGTCACCCACTCCATGAGCTCAGCATGAATGTCTTCCCAAGAACGGGATTGACTCGGACTCTCCTTCTTCATCCTCCGCGCACGCTCGAGTAGTTGGTCGATCCAGTACTGTGTGTAGGCATCCTTCACACCAGTCGCAGTTTGTAAATCCTTGATAGGCTGCGCTCGCCCACTGCATGCGAGACTCACTTGCTCTTGTAATGAGGTAAGAATCTTGTCCTTCGAGCGAAGATTTCCAGGCTGTTGCAGCACAATTAAATATGGGTTAAGCACGAGTTCAAGTGGTATATACCTTGAAAAGACATTCGAAACCTTCAGTACTCTCTTTCTCCTCATTGGTGCCTCCGGCCTCGCACTTGCGACAGAATAGATTCCCGCCTCCACCGATATGAGATGCAACTTCGCTCTGCATTGGATTGTCCGAGGGGTCCGCACTCACAAACATGCGAAAGCATATTCCGCTTCCGCTCATTGCGTTGAGACACCTAGCCGCGCCCAGAAGACAACCAACTAACCACCTAACCCCTAGGAGGAGCGATAACGTGGCTAGTACA